>JAPYZB010001057.1:0-20327 GCA_030522745.1 Eupelmus kiefferi | reverse complement strand
CCTCTTTCTGAGAGAAAATCGATGCAAGGTTTCTTACGTATTTTGTTATTGAAAGTGCTACACTTGCTGTTTAAAAGTAAATGCCATTGATAATTTGAAAATATTCTACATAAATTAAGTGCAAAAAGTAATTAAAACAATAGTTTAATAATCTGATATTTGGTAATTGAAGTAAAAAAAGTATTGATTTATTAGAGAAAATATTTTTTCTCCGTTACTTATTATGAAGATACTTTTTAATGAATCGTTTACCAATATATGTCAGAAATATAAAAAATTATAAAATGAATTGTTACCATGTAAAATATAAGAAACGATGCACTGTAATAGTTTTAGCAAGGAAGAAATCTTTTTTACACTGAAGAAGTAATTATAATTAATAGCAATTATAAGATGATAAACTAATTATTTTAGAAGTGCTTCTATCATCAGCAAACGAAATAGTTCTAAATACAATTTTTAAAGCTTTTATCTGCTTCTCTCTTAAGAACTTATTAGTCTTGTATTCATCTTATCGTTAATAATATAATAAGATTTGTTACGGTGTTAAACTTATCATTTCCCTCCAATTTTAATTTCAGAGATAGCACTTTATCCCTTAAATAATTTCTTGTCAATTATGAACAAATGAATTATCAAAGCAGGAAAGTACAAAGAGTTTACGACTTTAATAATTTTTTATAAAATTTAGAAAATTCGTAGTGGTATAATCTACAGAAATTGTTTCACAATGCAAACTAATATCATCAATATTTGGATAAGCCACAAGGATAATATTTACAAATTCGATTGTAATCATCTTTGTATACATGGGATCATTTCAAATAAGTAAAATAAATATTTGAAATGCATTACTATTTTAGTATAGGAATGAAAAAAATCACCCATATCAATATAACAACGAAAAGTTTGAAGTTTAGATTGCATTTACTGCACAGTTAAAAAATTTTCGCCATTTTGTTCGTATTTGACGAAAATCGTACGTAAGCTTGTCTGTATTTTACGTCAATTTTAACGAATTACAAAATACAAAATATTTTTAACTGTGTGCAAATTAAAATAACTTTGCAAAAACAATTGAATTAAAAAAAAAAAAAACGAACAATAAATCTAACTAATTCATGCTCGTTAGAATTTATTACCATACAACTAAAAAAACGCTCAAATCTATACATATCGCATCAGAGTACCCGCCGCAAAATTGCAACCCCATCGCAACCTCCTCAAAAAAGCAAACATTCTCCGTTTCGCACAGAACGCGTTTGATGCGTCGCGCGCCACGGTGGCCGTCCTCGGATATCTGAAGCACATCGCTCACAGGCATCGGCACAAGGACAAGAAAGGCAAAGAGCCGCGGACAGCGATGAGCGATCAGCAGCAACAGCAGCAAAAAAGCAATGCATCGAGTACAAGCAGCCTGGCGTTACCCTCGATACCGGGCGCCAGTCCCGAGGGTGGGGCCAGTCCGCGCAGGGCTGTTAGTCCCCTGCTCGAAGTGCGCAGGCCGCACTGCACCCTCAACTGCGATCATTGCAGCGGCTACCTCGAAGATCTTTATAAGCAGAGTAGGTGTTGCCAGTGGACGCCGCTGAGTCCGGATGTTAATGTTTTAGCCGTGTTTTTTGGCCAGGGCCTTGGTGTCTTTGGTTCGGGTGCGTGTCGTTGAAAGGGAATTTTGAGCATTGATCCTTTTGAGTTGTTTTATTTTTAGTGTGGTTGTAGTTAATGTTATTTTTTGCACTATCGAAATCATGTAAGAATAGCAACCAAATAATTAACGTAAAATATATTTATAGAAATAGTGTTATAGATAGATGCTTATATTATTGGAAAAATCATTGATAGTAACAATAAACTGGAAATTGATCAAGTAAAATATATTTTCAAGGTTTTAAAACTTTTAATTTAAGTAAATAATATTTTATATCGTATAGTGTAGCTTACTAAATTTTTTATTAGTTTTATTCTTTGGGTCTACTATTTTTATTGATTCATATTACATTTCGATACGAGTGTGAAAGGCGGTTCTTTGTCTCACAAGGTGTTTTTGCCCGAGCAAAGCGAGGGTGAAAAATTGAACGAGGCAAAAATCACCTTACGTACTAGTATCAAATCGTATTTTATGCACGAGATTCTAAAAATCATCTTAAAGTTAGGAAATCATCTTGAGGTTAGAGTGGCATTGAATTAATTAAATATACAGTATCTTCATACAACAAACATTATAGTACAATATATGACCTTTTACTAAGATCCTGCAATCTTAAAAAAATAAAAAATAATTTGAAAAAATGTATAATAAATATTTATACTATTTTAAAAAGGAAACTTTTGAGGACCTTTGGACGAAACTGTATACGTTCAGAATTTTATATCATTGTTTATTATAAAATTTATGAAAATACATTTTAATTATACTGTATAAGTATATTCTTCCGTATTATTTTATTATTATATTATTTTATTATTACTTTTTTGATTTGCAATCACATTGATTCATAATTGTCGTAAAATAAAATAATAAATTTTTTTGTATAAAAAGTTATTGTATTTTAATTTAATAAAAGTTATTGTAGTTTAATGATCAAAAATTTTCTTTAAAATTTATGAAAATCTACAAAATTTTTAACAAAATTGTAATGTATTTTTATTCACGATTGACTGATTTTGGATATATATTAACGTACTATTATGTAGAAAGATTTAAAAGAAAAGAAATTCTTTTTATCAACAATTTTAAACTGATTTCAAGACTTTTACATTTTACAAGAACCGATCTTTAAGGATAAATCTAGGTTAATAACTGTTTATAAAAAATTTGTTTAATACATTCAATACATTAAAACGTTTTTTAGTTTTTATTTATTAACATTCACATACGTTTTAAAATATTTTGTTATTTTTGAAATAATTAAACTTAATAACTGTTTTTTTTTTTTTAGATTTTCCACAGTAATTTTGACATAGTACTAATAAATTTTTTATAGTAAAAATATAGCCTTTTGCGATCGTAAAAAGCTTCTCAGCCATTAAAAATAAGTCTCGGATTTCATAATAAAAAAGAGAATGCGAAGTATGTTATGTAATAAAAAAAAGTTTGTTTTTAATTTTTATGTATTTTAGAAATAAATTAATATTTGATATATGAGTAGTTACTTAAATAGCATTTCAATAGTAGTTTAAAGTGAATATCGTATTTGTATATGTCAAAACTTTTCATTTTTAATTTATAAAAATTTACAAAGAAGATAAAGTATTGAATTTATTTTATTTTTAACTTGATAAATTAAAAAGTATTATTTATTCATATCAAACAACATATATTCAAAACAAAAGGATTATTGGGTAACGCATCATAAACCATCTGAATATTTCAGTAGTATTGTCATCGAATGGTCAGCCGACCAATCGGAGCATTGGAAAATTTTTTCAACCTATACCACCGTTTTTACTGCCTACTCATATAGCATTAACAAAATCGCTCAATATTTTATTCTTTCTCTCTTTCAAATTTATATTATTATTATCATTATTATTATTATCATTAATAATACATTTGCAAAATGTTAATGTTGAATAGAAATATACAATTTTTTGTCGTTATGAGTATTGACAATATTGTTTTTTAAATATTTTATTTAATATTTTAAATCCTTCTCTATTATTTAATTAAATATAAAACTTGAATTGAATCGTAAAAGATTTCATAAAAAGTTGGTATTCAATGCAATTCATTTAAAGCGAGTTTCCAGCTTTTACTTAGAAGCTGAAAAAATATGTACTAGAACGCCTCATGTTTTATGATAATAAGCTGAAGCATGTAATCTTTCTCATTAACATATTAACGCAGAGGTTAAAAAAAACAAATTTAATGACCTTACCTGATGAAAAAAAACAGAAAAATGCAATTAAACTTTATGAAATTGTTTGTAAAGTTTATTTAATACACCGAATTAGATTTTACACAAACAAAAAATATTTTTCATGAAAATCCTGGAAAAGTGTTCTGCTATCTTATTTTCCTTGTTTCATCACAATCTCAGATTACGGATAAAAAATTTGTTAAGTCTTTTATGATATCGCATGAACTTTCGCCGACCTTTCACGTTTACATCAATTTCAGATAAAATCAGTAAAAACCTATATACTAAATAAAATAAAATTTCCCTTATCGCGCACCCTCGGAGCTCTCGTTACATCAATCCCGCGCGATATCTCTCGGCGAAGCCGTCAAAAAATCAATTCCCCCAGTCAACAGTACGATCTGGAGCGGGATTTCCAATTTAGTTCCCGCATCCAACTGTCGAAATCATTGCTATTCCCTTCAATCTCCTCGCGACTACCCGACGTCGGACTGAAAAACTTACCCCCCTCCGGCTAATAACCATTTCTCCCTATCAACGCCCCGACAAAAACAACAATAAACCAAGTCACACATCGGGATCATCGCGAGGGGTAAAAGTTTCGAAACCTTGAAACACTCTCGTGTCGCCATACGTGTTTGCTCTCTCGTGAAAGAGGATGGGGAAGAGCAGAGTGACCGTTCGATTTTTCGACGGAAAATCAAAACGTCAGGGACGTTAAACGAGGCGATCGTCCACTGTCGATGCCAGCGACACGATCGACGTCTATATACGGAGATGGATCGGAGTGCGGAGGACGAACAATGCGTGTCACTGCGCGACGATGTGTAGAATTGAAAAGAGGAAGGAGACGCGAGCGCATTAAATCATGCGCGTAAAGGAGTTTATTGTTGAAAAGTTAATGAAGTGGACTAGAGGATGGCATGTTAAAGTGCTTTGGAAATGCACTTAACGATGAACTTTAATTGATGGACTGACATTTGTCGCGTTTTTGCGGACTTTTTTTTAACGAGTTAAATTAATTTGAGAGTACTATTTGATCGTAAATTTAAAGGTTTTTAGTCTTCTTGTTTTGTGATTTGATCTTAGCTTTAGTATTTAATTATTTCGATTTAAATGTAGTAGTTATAGTACTACTTAATATTTCAAGTTTGCCTAAAAATGTTTAAGAGCTAAAATATTTAATATCTCACAAACAATAAAAATTATATAATATAGAAATGTTTTGATCAATCATCCTCTACGAGAAGTGTTTTTTCTTTTCTGAACAGAAATTTTCATCTCTTTCCACTTCATTAATACTGACAATTTTTAAAATAATAATATAATAATAATATAATAATAAATAAAATATTTTAAAATAATCCTGCAGTTTTTGAGTAGAATTAAAACATTTCTCAAAAACATTTCTCTGTCACAATATGCCTCGACTCAGTTAAAAATTCACCTAAAATAATTTTTAAAATGCTTTTTAAAGTCCATGAAGTTTAATTTTGTAAAAGCTTTAGTTTCATAAGACTGTCAATCTTTTAAAGTTATAACGGAAATTACAAAAGATTTAATTGATATTAAAAAATAGTAAAAATTTACGTACTTTTAAGCTTATAACATTGTACAAACAAAAAAGATATAAAATGAAAAAAGCCTTTCGTTATGTATTGAAAACGGTTTCCGTAATATTAAAATTTTTAGATATTTGTGTTTTCTTTGATTATTATGAGAATAAAATCGAACAAAACTAACTCAAAGAAAAGAACAAATAAGTCGGCAAGCCGTTCTCGATGATATTCGAATGACGCCCGCGATCTCTGGTTCTTGACGCATCACGGCGTACATTGTACGGCTCCCTGCACTAATCAATGCATGCGATGTATTCGTGCTCGTGACTGGTTCATTGTGCGGGAGGAAAGAGAGAGAGGCGTTTTCCACGCGGCGGCCACTTAAGCGGCTTATGCATATGGCGAGACGATTGTTCGCACGGATTGGCAGGCATTGTTGGTTGGTGTGGCTCTCAATCAGCTGGCTCGGCTTTCTAGGTTAAGCAGAAATTCCGAAGGATCACAGCAGATTCTGGAATTTTTTCTAAGGTGTCTGTTATCGGCGCTAGTGAAAGGTTTATTGTGCTGTAATTACAGAATTGTCTGTTCCAATAGCATATCAGAGGTTTTAGATTATAATGTAGTGGTGTGCGAAGTGTAATAATAGATTTATTGATTCTATATTTTACAAGACGCCGTTTAGTCTATTGTTTGCTTAGTTTCCATTGACAGGTGGATCTATAGATTCTTGCGAATGTTAAGCACATCATCTATGTGCTCATTGAGCTGGGCCACACTACTATATAGACAGTCTTGAAATGACATTGCGCGATTAAACATCCCCCTTGGGCTTTTGATGCTTTAGAAGCATTAGCACAGTCCTGCGTGGCGGCTCAGGTTAAATTTGAAGATCTGTGTATTTAGCAATATTATTTCTATTATAAATGTTCGAATTAATGAGGTCATTGTTTGATGTAGATGATTATTACAACCGAGGTTTGGAGATTCTTTGGCTTTTTTTCATACGGCTGACTGATTTTCATACGGCTGACTGATTGATACTGACATGGACCTGGCGCAAACATTTTCAGTTATTGTAATCACGTTTTAAAATAAAATGTTTAGACTAATTTTTCTAAAATATCAATAATGCTATTATTAATTTTGATCTGTTGTTTCACACTCAAATTTAGTTAATATTATATACGTTGAATCGCTTTAATAAAAATAAAAAGCATAAAAATGTTTTATCTGAAGGCAAAACTTAAAAATCTCATATTTCTCATCAATTTCAAATAATACCGGCAAAAATAAGAAAAATTACGAGCGTTTTGAAAGAAAAATTAATCCACGTAGTTTTGAAAGAAGTCAAAAGATATTATATACCAAAGTTCAGAGGTATTTATATCATATTGATGAAAATGCAATTTCTCGTTGTAGATGGTCTGAAACGTTATTTTTTACTGCGCCTTTTGAGTTATAACCTTTTTTGACAGAAATGTAAAGTCGTATCTTTCTTTGTTATACATTTGATTCATACCTTTATGTTAAGTGAAGATAATTTTATTTTGTTAAAACAATAGTAATAATAAAGTACTTACAATTGTTTACGCACGGTGAGTTATTTTAATTTTTTTAAGTCTTTAAGGATTATTCGATATTTGTACTAAAGTGTGCAATAAATGAACTAACTATAACTATAACTATTCAATGAAGATACTGACCTTAATCATGATATCTTTGTACTGATTGAACGGTTAAGTTACGTGTATTTTTAAGGAATATATTTTTTTGACCTCAAGTTGTAAGAAAGCACAAAATTCTATTTTGTTAAATTACGATAAAATTTTGCATTGAACAAAATATGCGTTAATGACATTTTAAAGGCAAATTAAAGGTGAACTAGTTTTGTTCAATAAAAATCCCAATAACCTAATAGAAAATTGATCATATTCTCAGCAGAATTTCAGGTCAAAAAATGTTTAAAAGACATATCTAAAAATTCGGGAAATGCTTTGAATAGAATTTCTAGATAAGTATCATGTTAACGTTTGTTGACAAAAAATTCTGTCCAGAATATGGTCAATTTTCGACCAAGGTTACTACCAGAAAATTTGAATTAAAAATTAAATTGTCTCTGAGTACGTAAATTAAGCTGCCTTTTAAATGATTTTATAAATAAAATTTTGATTTTTCATCGCATTTACTAGAAAAATATACTCTATTATTTATTTTACTAAAATTATGATATTTTTATAACTTTTAAGATCCACCACTCTATGATCAAATTAAATTGAATATATTATTTACTACAATTACTTTTAAAAATAAACCGCCCTTCGCTCATCAAAGGAATTCAATTCACGTCTAATTAAACGCTCGTGCGCACACTTGCCTGTACCAGAATAATTATTGTGTTATAAAAATAAATAAAAAAACTCAGTCTTTGAGGCTGGTCATATATACATATATATTCACTAACGTCAATCTGATGCTTAATTTCAATTAGCTTATTCACACGCTTTCATGCGACCACCCATATAAATCATTTTCCTCTCACATAGAATTTGACACATTGTCGACTCTTCGTGGGACCTTTTCATTCTGCATCAAGTAATTTCCTTCACGCAGAAATAATTACTTTTATAAAATCGAAAATAATTGATTTATTTATCAACAAAAAAAAAAAAGAAAAAGGAAAATGTAAACTGTCGTATAATGAGCGCATGTTCGTAGTAATCAACATTTTGGAAATTGTACCTATAGCAGCGCAGGCGAGTGGTTGAGATACGATAGAGCTTGGACGCCGACGGCGGTTTTCCACCGGTCTGAATTATACATCTTAGTTTTCGAAACTTTTGTTCTCTTCACCATATATAATATAAATTCTCTCTTATCCGCTTGCATGCGTATACAAACTCGCGTAGTTTGCTCGCCCGCTCAAATATGAATGCGCGGGCTGGATGTTTAGTGAGCTTTTGGCGTTCGAGCTAGGTGTGCATGCTTGCTCGTTTTTGAGATTGAATTTATTTTGTCGGCCACAGAAGGAACAAGCATGGCCTGAAAATTTTATCGGTATAGATTAAGCGTACCACAACGAAAGTAACCTCGAGCTTTTCGTGTTTTATGTATACGAGACGAAGAGCGTTTTGTATCGGCTAAAGCTACATTTGTAATATTTATATTCCGCCTGCGCGTGGTATGGAATTCTTTACAAGATCTCCATTGTTTGAAATCCCCTTTAATGCGTTGGATCAAAATGAATAAATGTATATCTATCCTTTTAAAAATTTTATTAGTCGCTACAGACTTACGTAGGTAGAAAGAAAAATGTCAAGTGATATTAAATTTATTTATAAATGTTAGATTTTATTGTTAATTTTAAGAAATGAGTAGGTTTTATAATCTTTTAGTATATTAAAAATAATTTTTAAATAACTTGTCTTCTTTGTACAATACTTTTAATTAAAAAAATTAACTAGTAACTGTAATTTAAACAAAAAAATTTAGTTCAAAGACTAAAAGTTTTAATGAGTTGAAATGATTTTTTTGTTGCAGAGATTATAGAGGGAGTTCGGAGGGGCGGTGGATCCCCTCTGAGACCTTTTATAGATGAGACTTCTGTCGATGAAGAAGTAAGTCCTTCAATCAAACTTGTAAGTAAGGTTCATTCCAATTTTACTTTATTAATTGTTTATTACTTAGCAAATTTGATTCGGTAAATCTAATAATCTGATACAAGGTTTTATCAAAGAAATTAATCCTTTTCGTATATGCGTTATATTTAATTTTGGCTAATGAAATTAATCTACTTTTTTTTATAAAAAATGCCCCAAAATAGTGTAAGTTTATGTTTTCAAGGTTATTGAAATTAATCTGAAATCAAATTTTTAAAATTTGTCAAGAATAATATTGTCAACGATTTACGTTAAGTAAAATTGTCCTTAGTAAAAAAATCAGGTGGGATTTTATATAAGAATTCATAATTAATACCATATAAAATCATATGTGTACCTATATTGTTATCTCATGGGAGATATCAAAATTTTAGGATTCCAAAATTATACACTAAATTCCACGTGGATTCCTATGTGAAAATTAATCTTTTCTACTTTTTGAACCTCAAATTTACATAGTTTCGGCCTTATGTGGAATTTTCATGTGTGATTCTATTTACCAAAATCAAACATTAGTGCTCTATGTGAGAATTCACATGTAGATCGTTTATTGAATCTCACGCAGGGGTGGTTGGGTAGCTTTATTTCAGAAAATCAATGAATTTCGCTCATAAATTTTTTTTTATTTCTTAGTTATAAAATCTTAGTATCAGATACTGACAACGTTTTCTTACCTAATCAAAGTTTCTTTTTAATTCTTTATTAATTTAAAAATTTTCTTTTAGAAGAGTAAATTTATAAAACCTTATATTTATTCTTACTGGTATTATAATAACTAAAAGGACTATAAAATTAAATTCCTGAAGTAACACGTAATTGGAGTTGAAGATACTCATTTCGTAACATGAAATAGAAAATGCACTTAAATTTTGATGTTGATAAAAAAATCGCGCAATTCACGATATATAAATTTATACCTAAAACATATGCTTGTTTATAGTTTTCTATACGTGCTTTTTAGAATATATAAAAAACAGCATACTTTTGATTATTATCAAATTTTGAGAACACACTTTATATGATAAAAATAGTTATGTTCATTCCGTTAAATTTACCGTACTTTAGTAAGCAGTTTCTCTAGATTTAAGACATGCGTAACTGGTCGCATTAAAGTGATTAACCAGTTACGGCACATTAACCAAAGCTAGCTTGAATTGTTGTTTTAATCGTGTAGGTTATCCTTCTAAACATTGAAAACTATCGAAAGTACGTTACTTTTCGTTCATTACAAGAAACATAGAAAACTATAAAAAGCATATTTTTTAAGTGTAAGAGTAAATACACTTAACAGTGTAGTTTTGTGCTTGACTTTGAAATTTGAGTGCACATTCTATGTCATGTTATGAGTAGTTTAAGTTCTGATTAAAATGTATGCTATTTTAGAAGAATTACGGAATTTTGGAGTGTTATAAAAAAAAAAATTATAATTAATTTTAAGGTTGTGTTGATTTACTCAAATATTTTACTAAGTTTTATATTTAGAAACTTATTCTCAATTTTCGAATTATTTTTTGTTTAAGAAGCACAATGGTGGTTGTTTTTGTGTACCTTAATATCTATCTTCTCTAATAGAAATTTTTATGATATTTTTATTAATTTCATATTGGGCCGAAAACAACCCCATGGGCATAAACGATCTAAAAATAAAAGCTATACTTGGGAGCTTAACCTTAAAAAGAAATTTTTGTATTTGCGTAGGTTGCATCTTTGATGGACCGATGTTGGGCCGAAGATCCTGCCGGAAGGCCAGATTTTGCCGGTCTCAAAGAACTCGTCCGCAAAATCAACAAGTAAGTTACTCTTTTTTAACGTATTACTCAACTGGTAAAAATAAAATATCATGCCTAAAGGTATTCGAAATCAAGATTAACTTTATCGTATGTTCATATAGTTATTTTTTTATTAAACCTTCTTCAGAACGCCTTTAAATCTTTCTGATATAGCACTTAAAGAGTAATAGAAGTCGTGAAATCCGTTGCATTGAAACTTTTATTTTCAAAGTCAGTTTTTTACACCTTCGCACCGGTCGATGGTCCACTTTTAAAACTTGTTAGTTTCAAAGTCATAAACTGGCACTTCAATATGTTACGCATCGTGCGATTTCTGTGAGTTTCAGCCACTCTTAAACATTTGCAAATTTCATCGCTTTTTGAAGTAAAACTATTTAGTGGAAGTATTTTATTATTTAACTCGTTGGTTATAAATTTATATTTTTCAAAGATCTCTATTACATGATACTATTTTTTTAGTCAAATATAAAAGATAAATTCGGTTCGAAGCATAAATATTGCTGAATAAATTTTGTGCACTTAAATTTTCAAATATGAAACTTCTTTGAAGAATTTCGTAAGAATTTTGATAAGTGAAGCATACTTATTATTTCACAGTTGACGGGATGTCATAGTCGTACGTCATGATACTCCGGCTGTATCTTTAGAATTTTGATTTAATTTTCAATCTTCTTCACAATTTAAAAAGTCCAAACGGTAACTTGTTGTAATAGATAGGAGATTAGATATTCTAAAAATAAAATAGTCTTGTCCCTGGTAGAAAATTAACCATATTCTGGTCAGAATTTCTTGTCAACAAACATTAAAATGAGACTTATCTAGAAACTTTGTCAAAGCAATTACAGAATTTTTAGATAAGTGTCATTTTAACATTTGTTGACCAGAAATTCCGTCCAGAATATTGTCAATTTTCTACCAGGGGTTTTTTCAAGTATTTGTTGAAATTATTAGTTTCTAATGAGATTAATGGATTGATTAACTTCTTACTTGTAACGGGAAGACAACTCATAAAATAATAATAAGTTCTTTATTATTTCAATGTAAACAAAATTAGTGTATGCGTTATATGAGTACGATATCCTCTTAAACACTTTAAACATGAAAGTTTATCTTTAAAAACACGACCGGTAGAATGCGCATTACTACATGAACATAAAAGTTATGAGTTTAATAAAAATAGTTGACCCCGGTAATACCCGAGGAAACTCGAGATATTGCAATTAAAGTTCACTGAATAAGACACGAAGCATGCTCGTGTATATGACGCGTGTCTGACTCGAGCCCTGGTATAACTACTTGTTAAATATGCACGGACCCTCTAATACCACTTTGTACTACTAAAATGCTTTTAGATTTTAGAGGTTTAAAATACTATTCAACCATTTTGACTTTTATAATAATTCATTTAATAATTTATCAAATTAATTACTAAATATATAATTAACTTCCCATAACTATCTCAAAAGCAGAACCAATAAATCGCTTCAGTCACCATTACACCAACGGCTATAAAAAAAGAAATAAAAAGCGAAAAAATATTAATCAATACTTAAAATAAAAAAAATCTGCCGAAAATAAAAACAGTAGCGAGAGCGGAGAGCAATGCATACCCCTCTGGGTGCTGGTTTTCCCGCACTCGTTTACAGAGTGTAGTGCGCCTACGTGTTCGAGTGTCTTTGCGTGACCGACTGGTGCGCGCGCTCCGAGGGGTCAGCTACCTCTGATATTGGCATACTTCCCGACTTTCCCATCGATCCGCTGGCGCCTCGCGTTCTTTGACGCGTTATCCCGACGGTGGTGGGGATGAGAGTGGACGTAGAAGCATTTTTCTTTTTTAGAGTGTGTGACATTCGGAGGGGATTGGTGAGAACTGTTGGAATAAAGAAGCTGGGTTTAATTTATCGATTGGCGGGTTCGGTATTATTTATTCTTTTAAGGATCCGTGGAATCGAACAACTTTTGTTTGAAAATAACTTTTGTTTTTTTAGTGGATTGAGTATTATAAAATCGCTGTAGAAAATTTAACTTATTGGAAGAAAATTTTCTTTGATCAAATTATGTTATGCATCCAATATTAACCAAAAATACACAAATACTTTCAGAAAATTGAATAAATAAACAAGCAATGTACTGTTAAACGTCATTTTCACACCTAATTAAGGATAATCTTTTATCACATACCATTTTTTACTCGTTTTAAACCAAGCCCTTGACAAATTTAAGCGTCCAATCGTAATTTGTGTGCATTGCAAACTTTTCCGAAGATGATTACTTAAGATGAGTTTGTGTAAGTCAGGGGAGATTAGCATCAGCCGAACTTTGCCTTTGCAGAATTCGTGATCGTTAGTTGAATTCACTTATAATCCTGTTTACTCAAGCGAAAAATTTATTTTCAAGATTGTACGGGCAGAAATTTTAGGATTTTCCAAGGTGCCGCAAGAAAATATTATACCTTTGAATTTATCCTGCAATAACAAGATAAGCATTTTCGATTACAAAGAATGTGATTACAGCCTAATATTGTCATTGTTTTGTTTTTATGTTTACTAACATGACTGATCGTATTATAAGAAATATCATTTCTATATAAAAAATTTTTACTAAAGATAGATAAATTTATTAAATATTTTAGATTTATCAAAAGAGTTTGGGGCTTTTTGATAATTAAGATGCGAGATAAAAGAATACCTGATGCAAATCGAATTTCAAATGTTTATTTGTAGGTTTAATTAAAGAAGTCAAAAAAGAACAAAAACATTACATAGTGAGCAAATAATCAAAATTGAGAATAAATAAAAATTTTAATTTTATAATGAAAATAGTTATTTGCATACATTAAAAAAGAAATAATTATTCCAATTTATTGAGTAATAGCAATAGTTTTTGAGTTGCGAACTACCTCATTAAAAAATGCATTTTATACATTTATTTTTAACTACACAGATATAATTTATTGAAGCTTCTTTGGTTTTTTATCGGTTTCAAGTGGTATCGGAGATTTTTTGAGCCCGTGGAGCCCATAGATTATTTTGATAAAAGCTGACACATTTCTTTTGCTGCTGTTCTTTTTCTTTTATTAAAATAAGTTTAATTTCCATGCGGAAAGAGCATAAAGTTTGTAAGTCTGAAATAAATTAAAAAAGTACATTACTTTTTAAAAAATTTTTAATGTATAAAATAATAAATAAATTTAAATAGTTTAAATTTATAATAAATTTAAACAAAACTCTGCGCGAACAAAGCTCGTCAATATTTCCAGAGCCTCAAAAATATGCCGATTTTCGGGGCGTTTGGCTCGCTCATACGTTCGGCAAAAATTTCGAGGCCAAAGTTTGCTCTGTGGATTCGTTTTACGTGAAATACGTAGCCCTGCCTGCGCTCGCGAGCGAGAGATGAATTTTTCATCTTTCCCACTCCAGCTTACTCTCTCACTCTCTCCCTTGCTCTCTCTCTTTCTCTCTCTCTCACTCTCTCTCTCTCCCTTGCTCTCTCTCTCTCTCTCCCTACCTCCCTCTTGATTTTCGGCCGTGTGACGCAATATGTTTTATGACTTTTGCAACTTTAATAAACTTCTATTACGACGCCTCGAGTGATTCTCTCGAAAGTCTCTCTTGGTCATATATTTTGCTCATAGGAAATTGAGATTGATGGTGCGTTAAAGCGAATTGTTAATAAATAAAAACTATTACAAATGATTGTTTCAGGTTACTTATTGTTAATATTCACAGCAGTATACAACCTAAAAAACATATCAATCACTCTGCTAACTATCGAATCTCTTATATAGAATTATTTAAAAATCAGCTTATGCAAAACTAGCATTCACCAATTGTTTCGACCAAAATTTTCTTACGTAACCTTATCTCACTGCTTTAACACGACTGTTTCAAGTTCGTTAAACATCAGAGCCGCAGCCAGCTAGCAGCCGGCCGCCTCAATATGTGCCAAGCTTCTAACGCGAGAAGCGGAAAGGATCCGCGCTCGTTAAGCGACGGTGGTGCGCGTGCCAAACGCCGATATAATCTAATTTAACGAGCTCTTAAGAGCGCCACGAACTTTGGAACCAAAGTTGTTATACATCCTACCTCGAAGGTTTCCTCGTGATCTGATGTTCGTACCGGCTAATTATTCTTCTCTTTTGAGCTCGACACCGGCTGGATGTATGTATTTTACGAAATTCGCCCGAGAAAGATAAGGAGCCGGGGCGAGCTATTTGAAATTCTGATTTTACCGCGATAATAATTTCGTTGAGAGCTTGGAGTGGTTGTGGGATTTTAATGGACTAATTGTTCAAGCATTTTTCATTATGTGTAATAAAGGAAAAGCGGGGGCTCTGCGGTTACGTGGGTGAATAATTCATCGTGAATTACTGGAAAATTAGATAGAGGGAGAGAAGGCGGTAAACGCTTGGTTTCTGATTCGTGGAATCTGGCCTCGAATTTATGAGGCTAAGCTTGTTAATCCGATGGGAATTCATAATTAGGAACTTTGCAGAGCGTTGCATATGCGTTTCTTTAAACGAGTTATTGATGAATTTGAATTATGACGTTCAGGCTCAAAGAAAACAATCGTTTCTTTTTCAATATTAAAATATGCATTTGGAACAATTAAAATAACTGATGCTTCATTGACTAACGGCTTGCCTCGTTTGTCAAAGGCTCAACTCTTTGACGTTGAAATCACAGTGACTATATTTTTCTGCTGCTTCTGCACGTAATTGCGCGCAATTATCGCAATAACGAACATGAATTATTTATGTGTGTCTATTGGACGATGTTGATGTTGCTCAAAGAGTTTACTTTGATGCTAATACACCGAAATTTTTAAATTTGATTTTATAAATACACAATAGGTATAACTAGTAGTGAAAAGTGGGACCGTGGTAAAGTCGATTTATACATTTAGCTAAGCTCGCGGACGCCAAGTATACGTAAGAAAAAAAATATATAGTTTATTAATATTACCAGAGAATCTTGGAAAGTATTTTTCATTTTTATTTTATGAAAATTACAGATTATCTATATATCTAAAATTTTAATTATTATTCTGTAAGTGCATTTAAAAAAACATCGATAGACAATCAAAAATATATATTCTAAAATATTATCATATAGTTCATAATTTAATGTAAATGGTATTAGTAGCAGTAAAAAAAAAAACAAATTTCTTCAATTAGCTGTTACGACCAATTTATCTCAATTTAATTTTATTCGATTGTATTTTACACAGAAAAACTAGAATTTTCATGATCTTCCTTGCTCGCTAATATTTACATAAAAGAAACGTATGAAAATGTGCGAGAATTTAACGCCTTACTTCATTTTCATGACTTGCAGGATGAGTTATCATTATGTATATGCCCGCGAGAGGTGAAATATTTTTATTTCTCGTCACGTCAAGGATACTCTCCTCGTAGTTAATTAAGGATAAGCCGAGAGTTAATGAAGATTACGCATACGATGACATTAATAATGTCGGTAGCGTAAAACGTAAGAAGGAGAACTATATCTGAGGATATTAAAACGGGAGAGAGAGAGAGAGAGAGAGAGAGAGAGAGAGAGAGAGAGAGAGAGAGAGAGAGAGATTCGTATTTTTCCTTAGAGGCCTCATTTCACGTTTTCTATCTAAAATCCAGGCTAATATTTCCCAAGTAAAATTTTTCTTCATTCTTACTTATTTGAAAAAACGTAGCTCCTAAACAAAGCTAACAAAAATATCGCCAGAAATGAAAGTATAAGAAACTTGTCTTAAGCCGTATACGGCGCAGTAACTTTTATCAAATGCAAACAATTATAACTACTAAAAAACTTATGTAGTTTTTATAAGATATTCGTGTCACAGAAATGAAATTAATCAATTAATTTAGTAAGTAGTAAGGATAATTGAAGAGACAGTATAAGGCACTTCAAGCTTCTTTCAGACATAAATAGATAAAATTATTTAATTACTTAGAGATAATTTTATTTAAAAATATCTTCATTTGGATTACTAATAATTAATATAGAAAATTAAATAGTAGATCTAATAAAACCTATCTAGGTTGCTAAGCGTTAATACAATTGTAATAGTTGATCAGACAGATAAGACAACAAAAATTGCAAGATTAGGCCTACTTAATCGCATTTCTAAAGAGGAAATAATGATATTCAGACAAAAAATGAATACAGAAGCGTTCGTGCAGAGAAAAAAATATTGTTTTTATGTCGAAAATAATAAATCGACTTTTTTATAAACCCTGATAAGGAAGCAATTTTTTCTTAACATTGTTTATAATTATGGAAATAGTTTTTTTAGTCTAAAAAGCAATTTCCTTCAGTTTTCAATTAATTCTTTACTATGATTCTTCATCTTTGAGCCCTTAATATAGTATCTTTAAATCCCACTTTTTCATATATCCGTGCACCTGCATACTGTCTATTATTATTGTCAGGCGATCTGTCTTTTGAGGATCAACACCCAGTCTCAGAAAACGAGAAGATAAATAGATAAATAGATAGTTAGGTATAGGGGGAGAGAAAATGTGCGTGCGTATGTATCTGTGTGTGTGTGTATGTGTGCGTGTGTGTGTGCGTGTGCGCGCGCGCGTGTGTGTGTGTGTGTGTTTGTGTGTGTGTGTGTGTGTGTGTGTGAGAGAGAGAGAGAGAGACCACCATTACCGTCCTCCGCAATTTCAGCCCGAAGGCTCATGCGAGTGACTCTGAGCCGCTGCTGCTTGTACTACCTTTGCTCCACTTACGTTAACCTCATTTCTCGCCGACGACGACGTCGACGGGGAGAGGCGAATCAGCACGCCAGCTACGCCGGCTGAGCATGAGACGCGCTTTTATTCTGCTCGCGATTATTATCAAGTGTGAATTGCACGTCAAATTTTGCGCGAAAATGCAGCTTTATGTTGAATTGTCAATGAAAAAGGATAATTCGTATTCTTGCAGCTGTTGTGCTTAAGAATTTTGCGGATGAGCTTGTGAGATGGGTGCTTTTTCTTAGGTGCAATCCAAGATACGTTCGATTTAAGAACTTGTTAAGTAGAACTTTTTCTGTTGATTGAAAGATAATTTAAATTATATTCGATCTTGATATATAAAAGGTGAATGTGGTGGAAGCATATGGAATATACCCATTGCACTTAATACTTCATTAAGTTAATTAACACAAGTACAATTAAGTATAACTATACGGATCGAATTCATCACGATAAATTTTAATTTGGCAAATGGGTCGTATAAAATCCGTAACTATACAGACAAGGACATCGGTATTCAGTCTTTTCGTAATATCGAGATGTTTTTAATTTTTTTTGTAGAAAGTGTTGGTTGTTCCAGTAGTAAAATGCATCGTGCAATGCGCTTGAGTAAACAAGTTTTCAGATTTTGTGCAATCACCATGCAATAAAATCTCTATTGGGTTGTAAAGAAATTTTTAGTTATTCGAGGTTTTCACGTTGAGAGTGCAGCGAAACGTGTTTGTATTTTTAAAATAGTAGCGGTTACCAATGAAATAGGAAGTTTGAAAAGAAAATTGAGACATAAATTTAAAATATCTTGTTTATTTACCAAGATGTTTTTTTAATAATGGCGTATCATTACTTTATTTGTTTTTTATAATAAAATATTTAGATATTACTTAAATAAAATAAATGAATATCGTTGTTTTAAAATACATCAACAGAATTATTTTAAAGTTTATTCTTGACTAAATCTAATAAGTACATATTTTCTAATGAAAAAGTAAAAAGCACATTTTTATATGAAATTAAATCAGTACACTAAAATTCTTTTTGTCTCAACAAATTTTAATGAAATTTTAAAAACTCTTCTAAAAGCCGAATATACTACTTTAAAAAAGTATGCATCATTTATTTAAAATTTTCAATTTTTGAATATTTTCTTACGTGTTTATGTTTTCCAAAATCAACCTTCTAGTTTTCTAGAAAAATGTTCTTTTTGAGATTTCATAAACGTTAGTCTTGCTTTAAGCGAAGTAAAATTTTTATGAATAGCTCTATGAAAATGTTCCAGATCTTGTATATCCAATTTTCTGCTTCTTTAGAGAAAATCCCATTTCCCAAAGGCAATATATTCATTTCTCAGAAGAATTTCCTTATCAACAAGTAATAGAAGAGAACTTTCACTCAAGTTAAACAATAATTTTGACAAACTGCAGCATCTCTTCTAATTTGAACCCTCAGAATTCTCCGTACACACAGCCGTGGCGGCATCATCTGCGGGAGAATAACCTCCCCCACTGCAGTATACGAGCTCCATTCAGCGCTTGGTCATAACAATAACGCCAGCACGCCACCGTTCGTACACATTCGCACTTTTGCGCGCTTCTCCCTTGATGTCGCGGGCGCAATAAAACGCCTCGTCGTTAAATTTACGAGTATGTTTTCCGAATTCAGCCCTCGCTTTTAATATTCCTGATACCGCGCATATCGATTTGCCCGGCCCGCGTTACGCAGTCTGCGCGGGCAATGAAGCTGCGAGCCGGCGTGACGTAGGCTCGTGCTCCTTTTTCTCTCTCGATGCCGCCTCCCAGTGCTCGGATTTCCACGTAGAGCTATGAAGATTCACGCCCTCGGTCCGTTCTAGCGGCGCATTACGTACTAAAAATAGGGAGGACCGGGTTTTAATTAAGAGTTACGCGCGCCGCTGGGCGGGTTTAGTGCTGGATAGGAGGATAATCGAGCGCGAAAAAAGAGGAGCGGACAAAAGGCCGTGTGGGTATTTTTGACCGTATATTCGCCTGCAGCTCATCGATATTCAATTAGGCCGATATTCTACACGAGCGAGCACTTCAATGAAAAGGAAAAGCTAATACGAGAGATACTCTCTTGCCATATGATTCGTGCCTTGTATTATATACGTGCCCTCCCTGCGGTGAGAATTCCTTATAGATATCATTGAGCCGTGGGCGATAGCTTTTGTTTATGTGCATACCGACGCATGAGGAGGGTTACGAGGCTTTTTACTGCGTAGAAGGAATTAGGTGGCTTGTATTTAGTTTTACCTTTTATATTAAAATTATAAATACCTATCATAATTACCTCCTTGTTATTCAAAATGAAGGAAGCTATATTTTTTATTTAATTTTTATTTTTCAAAAAATATGCAAACGTTATATTATTGTTGTCCATTAAGACGATAAATTAGCTTCGATAAATTTTCCGAACATTAAGAAGCTTGAGAAAAAAAGGTTTTACATCATCTTAAAGTATTTCTAAAACTCATATTTCTACAAAAGTTTTTATTTAAAATTGAACTAATATATCTAGTTTTCATTTTGAAAGTAAATTGAACGTTGATTTTATAATCTAACTATAGCATCTTACACGTCACCCGGTTCAATCGACAGATCCCGCCCGAGTAAAAAAAAAAGTCTGGCAAAAGTCTGGCAAAAGTCTGGCAAAAGTCTGGGCTTTAAAGTCTGGCTAAAGTCTGGCTTTGGCCACTATGCCAG
>JAPYZB010001056.1:0-17691 GCA_030522745.1 Eupelmus kiefferi | reverse complement strand
CTTATTAAGCCTTAGCCTGGGCGTGCGAAAAAGGGCGCGTTCTGGTATAACGTCGACTCGGCTGTATACCTATATAGAAGAAGCATAGCCGGCAGAGGCGAGGGTGTCGGGGCGTAGTTGCTCTGCAGCCCACTCGAATCGACCCGAGCGCCCCGTTTGCTTGCGTAGGTGTCGCTCGCCTATATGGAGCAGTAGGTGTAGCTAGGAGAGAAAGAGAGGGAGCCTGGCATATCGAATCCGACTACAGAAAGCGTGTAGGTATACACAGGCGCGGCGAGGCACTTAATTATTGGCCGCACTCCGGGGCTGCAGTCGCGCAACGCCTTTTTCATTGCAAGCTCCCAGGTAGCAGGTATACGCAGGGTGGAGACGCGCGACAGCGCAGATGGATAACTGTGCGAGCTTGCAGCAGCTTGCGGAATAGAGAGAGGAGGGGGGAGATTTACGAGGGCTACCGAGCGGCAACAAATTGCGGGCTGGAGCTTTTTAGGTGAGCTGCGCTCCGAGATTTTTCTTAGGCTGGAGGAGCTTTTATTTTTCTTTTTGTTTTCGAGAGAATTTTTAGGGGGGGAGGGGTTGGGTTGAAGTAGGCGGAACTTATGGCTTGTGTTTAAAGACTGAATTAAGCTATTCGGTTATTGTTATCTTATTTTATAATTTTAGAGTAGCGTTATTTGCATATTACTTTATGTATTGACTTTAACTCTATTGACTTTGAGAGAAAGTCAATAGGAATTAGCAAATTAAGATGCAATGCTATTACATTCAAGACATATGGAGTTGGAAAATTGAGAATATCACCGTACGCTCGTGCACTGCCTGTAAATAAGTTAGTGAATTGCGTGGGTATTGATAAAGTTCTTAACTATAAGTACGTAAATTTACATGTATTTACTTTAACTGCAAATTTGATGAATTGTTCTGCTAAGTAGCGAGGAATTCAATTGTAATAAAATAAAATGAAAAGACTTTTTACCATAATTCAAATTTATAATAATATTAAATGGCGAAATAGCACCTTGGTGGTAAGTAAAAGCGAGTTTACGAACATAAGTAATCTGACCCCTGTGCATCGTGACCATTTACACTTTGATGTTGGGTTTATCCTCGTTAAAAATTCCGTGCGTAGTACGTAAATTATGGTAATAGTGCTTGTACCACACTGTGGATATTAAAGAGAGCGCAGCTCTTCTTGAAATAGTTTAGGAATGACGACAATTGGAGAAGAAGCAATCTATGGTTTGATTTAATAATGAAAAATAAGGCGAGGCTCATCTTAGAATGGAAACTAGTGCTCTTACTGTGCCAAGCGCAGAGTCTAAGATTGATCATAATGAGACGTTTTCTCTCATTTATTTCTTTTACGTAGCAATCTTATTTTTATGCACGTCAAAATGATTTATATCTCTCTAATTAAATTTTTTTTTTAAAACTAGCTAAGTGTAAATCATTTTCCCAGACTTAACAAAGATATTATAAAATTATAAATTTAAAACAAATTTGAGGCCTTTTACCCTATCTTATATAAAAAGATATGTTGTCCAGAGTAGACAGAATGAATTTCTCAGTACGTCACCCTCTGCTCTCTTTAGAAGCGTGCGTATACAAATTTAATAAAATGGATCAATATGTCATCTACTGATGTAAATCAGACTACCATAAAAAAAAAATCAATTGTAACCAGTGATTCAACGAATCAAGGTGTTGTTTTTATTTCAAAGACAGATCACGCCTTACTTCGTTATATTTGAGACTTTTAATCATGATACTATATTCAAAAAAGGTGTTTCATCCCTAGTAGATGAAATGAACCTAGCTGCTCTTCGTACACCTTAAATTTTATGGTTCATATACCAAAGAATATAGTTCATTACTTGGGCGTAAAATTTTACTCTCTCGCGCGCTGCATGATTTGCGATATGAAGTTGCATTTTACGCGTTTGTGATGAAAATGACTATACTCTTCTAAACCTATTCTCAGACTGTCCATAGTGTGCGCAAAATTATTACTTCACTCGTTTCTAACCAATGAAGAAATAAGCTACCTGGTGTTGCAATAGTTATTTTTACCGAGGGTAAAAAGTTCGTAGAAGGTTAAAATCTGTTGTCATGTAAAAATAATATAAACTTGAAATTTTTAAATTTCATTAAAAAAGTTTATTTACAAATCACTATTAATGATAATGATTATTTCAAATATTTATTTTTAATATTATCACTTTACGTTCGAGGAAACTAACGTCCAATAAATTGGTAGAGATTTTAAATAGTGTTAAGTAATATTTTAATGTAAATTTAAAATTCACTTTAAAACATTCATAACTTGGGAAATGTTTTGAATCATTATAAAAGGTGAAGTTTACCTTTAACTACTATTTATAAATTCAAAAAAATTACTCGAGTTATGAATGTCCTTGAGAGTACATACAAAAGCAAATAAAAAATAGTTATTTTACAGAGAAGTAAACATAATACCAATCCAATTATGACACAGCTTTTTAACTCATAAAGCAAATCTATTTTACGACACTATATTTCTTATTGCTTTTTTAATTGAAATTTAATGTTGCGGTTATAAATTAGCAATCTAAAAGCAATAATAATTGGCATACTTGATATATTAACAACTTAAAATATTTTTAAATACATTTCTAGTCGTAGCTCGTATATTTCCGACAGACACGACAAAAAAATTTTAAACTTGTCTGTTGATGGATAACTGATTCATAGACCAATTGATATAGTAGTTGTAGGAGATAACGATGGGATGCAGTCATTTATATTTTTTAGGTAAAATAACAAAAAAATACATTAAATGATAATAAATTTTTATTTTATTATTTAATCTTACAAGTTTATTGTATCTTGTTTACGGATAAAGTTAATCCATCTTTTATTTTTAAAATATTACTCTTTGTTAATATGAAATATTTACTAAACTCTTTAGTTTATTCTTATTTTGTATATCTCTTATTACCCTTATTTATAGAATATTAAGGTAAAAATAATGATTAAAAGAGTCAATAATTATCAAATTATATTATTGACAGCACCAATCATTTGATAATATTAATATGAAGGTATACATATTTTAAATTAGATGATGGACATAAAATATGGTTTATTCATTACAAAAGACAAACATTCTACGTTTGTTAGCAAGAGCAAACATGGAAGAAGGTCGTGTTCCAACAACGTTAAACAAACCAAATACTTTTATTATTTTCTGCCGCATTAGTTTGCCATTCAATTTTGGCAAAAACTAATTTTCATAGAGTTGATATCTGAGGACCTGTATACATTAATTATACTCATTATAATAATGTCAGAACAGGTAAGAATTTTAAGTTTTACTAATACAATGATTTATGATTATTACGAATTAAGAATATATAATAAAAAATTGCATTTTAGTAGTATTGCAGTCAAGATATAGAGATATGCCAATAATTTAGGCAAATATAAAATTGAATTGCAATTTTGAAAAAAGCTTTCGAGAAAGTACTTAAAAAGTGGTGGAAACAAGATTTTTATTCATGTAGTTAAAGTACACTTAGATAATCCTGGATTACTGCGTTAAAAAATTAACTCATTGACGTCAAAAATAAATTATTAAATGATAACAAGCTTAGAATAGTAGTTTAATTTACTGAATAAGCAGATAGATTAAGTTTTTTATGAAATTGCTCTATAAACAGGAACAGTTCTTTAGAAAAAAAGTGCCAGATCATTGTAAACGTTATAAATAGAATAAAAAATATAGTGACTGTAAACTTATAGCCAAGGTGGTGAAGTTCCATAAAGTGATATAAGCTGCTCAAAGCTCTGTGTTTGCATCTTTTTTTGACAAAGTTACAAAAAAGGTTCGATTTAGAATGTAAGCGAAGTTAATTAAGGATGTGACAAAAGAAACTCTGAGTTTTTTTATATACAAAAAGAATTGAAAATTTGAAGACAATAGCTACACACTTCTTCACTTTTCAAAAAAATAAAAGATTGAAAGATTAAAAATTGTTTGCAAAGAATAAATTTGCACGACACTGACTTAAAATAATGTTAACGACGTTCTTCTTTATGCAGATTCTCTGGATACCAAAACTTAAAACCAAAGGCTTGCACTGCCTTGCTACCAACTACTCTGTCTTTATAAATACTGTCAATTGAAAGAATTAAAAAAGTATTGCGGTGATTTAACAATAAAAACTTTTGATACTATAATTGGTAATAAACAAAATTAAAATTTTTAAACGAACTTTTTATCTTTAGAAATGAAATTTTATTAGATATTACTTTATTTATAATGGCATTAAATAATACTTTTGCTTTAGAAATAGAAAATTTCGTAAAATAATTTTATTTTTTTATTTTTAAAACGTTTCTTTTACTCGTTGTCTCTTTTTTTCTAAAAGTTTTAGATTTATTAAATGAACAATATTTAATAATGTTTAAAAATCTTAATTAGTTAATTTCTTTATTGTATTTCCTTTCCCGTAAATATAATGAAATCGATAATTATATACCGGTTAATATGAGTATTATAAACGTATTTAAATAATTATTCTTTTACAATAATTTTAGATATTTTATAAAGAAATAATGTTATATGATAAAAGAACTATTTTAACGACTACTTGCGGTTATAAAACTAAAAGTGAATAACATTTCAAGAAAGGAACATAAAAGGCTATAAATACTTATTACTTTTTATTTACTTAGCATAAAGGAATCTAAAAACTTTTATTCGAATGCTTTTTCTACGCGGGAGATATCATGGGGTGTCATGAATTTAATATAGTACAAAAGTATAAAAGTAGAAAGCTTTAAAAGAGAAAATAGATAACCCCGGAAAAAGTAAAGTAGTGAGAAAATGTACTTTGCGAGAAAGAGTTTTAAAAGAGGAAACAAGAAGGTTGCACGTTAGGTATAAAAATGCAGGTACAATAAAAGTTAAACAAACTGAAATACATGTACCCTGTGTGGTATATGTAACATTCTCAAGATGAATTTCATCAGAGATTTCAGAAAGCTTTATGTATACATGCATTTAGTTTTTCCTGGAATTCCCGCGTTTTAATTAAGCTTTTTTTTCTTCATCAATATCATCTATTTTTCAATATTTATAACAAATCAATTTAATAATTAATTTAAAAAATTTAAGAGATTGTAAGGATTGTCTATTTTATGTTTTTAGAGCTTCGACTTCTCAAGATAATGGAGGTTCATTTTCTTTTAAATTGAGTTCACGTTGTTTAAAAACAGTATTTCTTTTTCATATAAAATTTATAGAGTTACCGGAAAGTTGTTATTTTATAGGTACGTCGCACTGGCCTTAAGTGTTTTTGTATTTATTTTTAACACAGTTTTGCTACTGATATAAATAAAACATACTTTAGAAATAATTCTTGTAGATACTATAAATATATCATATATCAATTTGGAATTTGAGTAGTCTGTGTTGTGTTTTATATCCCTATTATTTCGCACTGTTAGAAACCGTAAATTTTAACTTTTGTATTTGCTACAGGTTTTTGAAGAGCTTTAAATTTCCCAATTTCTTTCGGGATTTCCTGATTTTTCTTGGAATTCCCGACATTGCCGGGAATCCCCGATTGTTTATGTCATTCCCTAATTTTTCTCAGTATGAAAACACAAGTGAAGTTGAATATTTAGCGGGTATCCGTTTGGGTACGCAAGTTTTCGGGTCCCCGTAAATGATTGGACTGTTAGAATTTATAAGAGCAACCCGAGATATAAATACGGTTTGTGTTCGACGTGAGTTTTACAACCATTATAGTCCAATTGCGTGAATCTATACCAGACTTTAAAAAGTTCTGGATCTAATCTCTATCTCGGGTAGATGCAATGATTTTCGATAACCCAATAGTCTCGGCTATGTTCAATAATGGGTAGATCGACAAGTGTCCGATAATCCGAATCCGTCGAGTTTTATTGAGGGTAACCCGATTTTCGGGTATCGGTACACATTTAGCACTAATTAATGGTACTCTTAAATATAACTTACGTGCAGTTATGTAAAAGGAAGTTTTAGCATGATTTTTGCAACTCACCTGGAACATAAAGATAAAGTTATAATTAGAATTCGTGTTTACACATGCGGTGGTATAGAAAATTAAAACTCGTAAAATCTAGTAGCACAAATATTGTTTTGGTCTGACCTTCC
This sequence comes from Eupelmus kiefferi, assembly GCA_030522745.1. Taxonomy (NCBI): domain Eukaryota; kingdom Metazoa; phylum Arthropoda; class Insecta; order Hymenoptera; family Eupelmidae; genus Eupelmus; species Eupelmus kiefferi. The sequence continues at coordinate 11,510 of JAPYZB010001056.1, read as the reverse complement.
AGCGTACTTACGCGTATCAAAGAGTTAAAATTATGAAAAGTTTATTACGCTATTATTAATGATACTTCAATTATTTTTAATTTTTTATTCGCCATCAACTTTACAATTCTTGATAAGAATCTTATTTTATCATTTATAGTTTCTAATTTAAAATTGTTTAAAATAAACATTTTATGAAATCTAATAATAGGTTGTAATATCTCAATTTTATTTTGATTTCTGTAGAGACAATGCATAGTCATCAAAGTTGATTGAACATTATTTAATAATTGTCCTTAATTAACCTACAAAAAGACACCGAGAATCTTTCCTATATCCACCGCTTCAAATGCTTCGGAAACGAGAAAAAAATTATCTTTAGAACCGCGACTAAAATAGAAAACAACGCCAGGATTACGATCTCAACGCCTCGGATAAGTAACCCCTGCTGAATATTCATAAACAATCCCATCGAGCCGCAGTTATCCAATACCCAACAACAATTAATCAAGCTCTCCGCTCTCGATTAAGCCCCAGCAAAAACAAAGAAGCCGTACATTGAAAAATGGAAAATCAATCATCGTTCTTACCGCGCGAAGCATCAACGTTCCATAAATGGAAAAAGAAAGCGCACGCAGGTATATACCCATATACACAATAGAAAAGAGACAAAACGTACAAAAACGTGATCCTAAGCCGGCCCGAGAGCTCGACTAGCTGCGGAAGGCCGCGGTATCATAAGGCGCACGGGAGAGAAAGCTTTCACTGCGTGCACGCTGCTATATGCGCATCGGAGGTCGCGTTTTTTTTCCACCGGATAAAGCGTCTCGGATTCCTGCCTCGCTTCTTCCCCGTCGGCTGCATTTATACATTTTCCAGCCCCACGCTGTCTCTTATATTTTTCCCCCGCGCTATACATCACCCCAGCGCCGGGGCTAAATCGCTTATCAGCGCTAAAATTTATCTCCGCGCGCGAGGACGCGGTATAAATAAATAAATCATTCGGTCCGTGGCTCAGGCTCGGAAATCTCTTAGCGCTCGCTCTGTTATATAAGCAGCGATGGCACAGCTCGGAAAAAGTTAATATATTCCCAGAAGCCTTTCCCGGAGCGCCCACGTCGCGGCTCGTTAATTACCGAACCAGCCCTCCGAGCCTTTGCGAGATTATTTGAAATCATTTCGAGGAAGATGAGATTTTGAGAAGACGAGGAAGAATCGATGGCTGCTTTGATGCTTTAATAATAGACGCGATCGGATGGTGGATGTATAAGACGGAGTGCGCTCTGGGATCTTGATCTTGCGGAGGGGTAGGGGGGTGATTGCAGCTGAGATTGCTTTGAGGATTTCCTGCCGTTGAACTGAAGAAAATTACGATTCGAGCATTTTTTTTAGAATGGATTATGTGAATTGGGATTTTGGGGGACGGTAGATTGTTCGTGACTTCTGGGCGGGTTTCTTGGTAATCAAAAGTGGGCAGAAGTGACGTTTAAATTTACGCGGAATTACAAGCGTTTAGGGCTGCTGGAATATTTATGCGCGGTGTTAAATTCAGTCGATGAAATATCGTCATAATAAACCGCTTCGTAAATCAACGCGCGGATATTACCGGTTTTATAGCGTGCGATTCAATTAAATTTTATCCTTTTAAATTAGGAAGTTGATTTCTGTGGTACGACTTTGTTTTCACTTCTCTCTATAACTATTATAGTAATTAAAAATGGGTATATTAAAGTTTCATTGCATAACCAGTCAGTCGTAAAAAAATTAATAAACAATAAATATTTTTAAAAAAATTCAAATTAAAACCCTTAATCACTACCACTTTCCGTGCACTACAGTTTCACCCCCAAACTCCCAATCTACCGCAAACTCTAGCTTTCCACACTAAGCTCCGCAAATCATCTCTGCCCAACCAAAAGCAACCAAACCAATCACTCTCTTTACACAATCCAACTCAACAGCCCCGACAATTCATAACAAAACTGATTTCCCCCCCTCGAAAAGAAAAAAACGATTCAGCCCCAGATCAGCGCGCAGCGCCTCGGCGCTAAATCAAAAGCTAATAGAGCAGATGGGACATCCTCCGCTCTCCGCGACAAACATCCTCGGCAATAGGCTGCCCACGTATCCTCTATAGATCCCACTTAGCCCGCGCGGGCCGATAAAGCCTCCAAAAATAGCCGCCCCCGTCGGCAGTTTCCCCCGCGCGCGCTGGAATCGCCACTCTCGCGCCTACCATCGAAATAATACATTCGCCGATCAATAAATATTCGCCGCAGCTTTATCATCTCTCTCTCTCTCTCCTGCTCTCTCCGGCTCGTCTATTTCGGTATATCCGACTTGCTTGCCACAGCTGATTTCTCGCTCCGATTTCCCGCAGCCCGACGAGATACGCTACTAGCTCGTCTCCCCGGCCACACGTCCCAGACGAGCGGCGCACATCCAAAACAAGATTCATTCAGAGAGAGGCCGAGATGACGTAGGAAACGCCGAAGGGTTGAGGGAGAAAAAGCCGGGGAAAATGTTTAGCCCCACGTTCGCGGGAATTTATCGAGCGTAAAAAAGAGAGCTCAGCACCGGAGGCTTCTCCTCTCTCTCTCTCTCTCTCTCTCTCTTAGTATTAGCAGACTAGCTTGGCCGCAAGAACCGCAGACGGCGGAGTCATGTCTCGGCCTTTTTTTTCCTTCTTCCGGCTCTCGCGCGCGCACGTAAGAACTATCACACGCGCGCGAGAGCGGCACTTAAGTTGGAAAGAGAAAGAAAAGCGAGCCGTGCGCGCGCGCGCGTGACGTCATCGGCCTGCACATTCTTCCGCTGCAGCCCGCGGCTCTGCACATAGACTCTCGCAAGCTCGGCTGTAAAAGGGGCCGAGCTACTCTCCAGCCGGGGCGTAAGGCCGTTACGTAACGAGAGTAAGGTAATTCTCTTGCTAGAGCAAGCGCGCGCGAGCTGCAGTTCCGACACTTCCTCTCTTTTCGCCTCTCTCGCTTCGTTTCCGTCAGTTGAAAATGATGCTTCGTTGCGCGCTGCAAGAAGAAGGGGAGCTTGCGCTTTTCCCTCCCTCCCGCAAGCTCGCTCGCTATGTGCGTCTCAAAAGCCTCGGCGGATTTTCGCTCGAGCTGATGACTGGGCTTTGTGCATGTAGGCGCGTACTTTGACTGCATTACGGCCGGAAACCCCGCGGCGGCTCTCGGTCTTTATCGTCGATTTTAAGCCGGGGCTGCGTTGAGCTTAGGGGTTGGGTGCTGCGGCCGCAAGCTCGTAGCGGGTGGGTTTTTCTGATTAGTTTGTATTCATATTGAATGATTGTTAATTAAAACTTTTGATCGGAAGAGTGTAAAGGGCTTCGTTTACTAGCATCGTGGGTGTGACCTTGTTTCCTCGGCTTTCTCGGGATTGTTGTTTATTAAAGGTGCGTTGAAATTTTTATTAAATATTAAAGCTTATCTTTTAATGGCGCGATTTAAGTTTAATATATTCAAGATCGCGCGTAGAGTAAAAATACACGGTTAACTATAGTCTGCAAATTGGTTTTAACTGCGCGCGAAAAAAAATTGAAAGTTCAAGTGAACACAATCGAAGAGTTTTTCTATTTACTGCAAGACTATTAATCAAAACTTGTTATCTACTACTCGCTGCGAAAACAAAAACTAATCCGAATCATTCAACAAAGAAAGCACACAGTAGACTCTCTCGTTATACGAGCTCGCCGAGCTGTTCTCTGCATTTACACCGTCCAGCTATTAAGCTTACATACATTTTTGATATCGCGTAAACTAACAGGTATACAGGCTCGTGTATACCCAAAAGGAAAAAAAGAGACACATATCTCAACGCTCGCAAGCGCAAATAAAGAAGTTTTAGACGCTTAAGGGCCTCTCTAGAAGCTGGCCACACGGCATTTATTAATCACACGCAACATCGCATCAAACTTGTACTCGCGCGTACATACATGCATTATGCATGAGCGCTTAAAAATAAGCCCGACTTTAATTTTAACGCTCCCCGGGAACAATGGGAGAAGAAAGCGTTTTATTAAACGAACAACGGGACGTCCGTTCCACGTTGCGCCCGGATCAAGATCGAATTATACGGATTTCGAGATAATTTCACTGTTATTTATACCGAGAAGTCACCGCGAGCTCTCCAAGAGTCACCAAAGTCCCTCTCCTCTGGCGATCTTTCGCTCAACAATTTTTGCGCTCTGGCCTTTATTTCGCTTTTCCGCGACGCAGGCCTACGGAAGGAAAATGTAAAATACATAAGAAGACGATAAATGTTTCATCATTTCTCACAATAGCCAGTGACGTCAGGCGCGCGTAGGCTATACGTTCGTCAAAAAATCCAGCGTCATCGTCCTACATTTCGAAATCGCAATACCTTCTCTCGCGCATTCTAATAATAATAAGCTAAAAGCATGTCTCTCCCGGCCTCGTCACGGAAAAACTCGCAGAAGGAAAATTCAAAACCAGCCCGAATTTCGGCTTGGCATTGTGCGCCTGTGTGGGTACTATCAGCGGGGGTGGATCTCCGCTGAAATATAAGCCCCCGCTCTCTATCTCAGCCCTAAAGTTATTACTGGGCCGCTCACGGTGTGTTACAGGCCAAGTTTCGCCCAGGAAGTATCCTCGGGGAAATCGCACCGGAACCGGCTGTAAGCGCTGCTGCTCGCCTCGCCGTGTGTGTGTGTGTGTATGTGAGCCGCGAGCTTGCGATCGATCAAGACTCCATTAAAGCGACGTTTCTCGCAGCCAGGCCGGAATATCAATCAGCGGCGGCCGCCTGATGTGTATACGGCTGGATAACGATGCCACGGCCCCGCGCGATTAAGACTTGAATGATGTAAAAAAAATAAAATTGAACTTTCACGATGCTCGCTGCTACTGCGGGGCTGCGAGAGAGGTTTTAGTTTGGGACTAATCGGAGGGGATAGTTTCTTGGGGATGTGCGAAGCTGCTTTATCGTGGGAGTTTGAAGAGTGATGGCTTTTCGTTTGTTGGGATTTTAACGGATTTTTCGTTTTTGTCTGTTTGCGTGGTTGATTTATAGGAAGCATTAGTATAGACGTGATGATTAGGCAGAAGCTTTTTGCGCGTTTAAATAACTTTGCGGAATTATGATGAATTTGTTTTATTCAAGCTATATCTAGATCTAGAGTAAAGTTTAAATGCGTTATCTAAATAGAATGAGAAGTTCAATAGCTCAATTTTGCAGTGAATTCGGTCAGGTCGATGAATACACTCCTGCACTTTGATTCTACATTACGAAGCCGAGAAGTCAAAATATAATGCTCTAGAATATCGGGCAAACTCAATCAGAAGTTGTTCTCGATCAAACTTGTATAAAGCAATTAAAGAGTTCAAGAGCGAATCGAAAAATCAATGGCCTTACCGTGTATAGTATTTATTTTGATAACTGATTGCTTACTTATCTGTTGGACTTGTTAGCAAATGGTTTTTCGTTTAATGTTGTTGATATAAATTAACTTGGCGAAATTAATAAACGAGTTTGAGAAAATTGTATAGAGACGATATTTCGTCAAACAATGTTGGCTGTAACGTTCAAGGAAAAAGTTATTTCACAGAATTGTAAATGATTTAAAGTTCGATTATGAAAGAGTAAATAAATTATGAAGGAATTCTTGGTAAATGAATATGTTTTATATTAAGACCTAGTCATATAAAGCTGTGACCTACTGAGAAAGCTTTTGGTTAAATGGAAAGTGAATGAAAAGAAATTTAAAGTTTGAATTTAATATAAGTAGTGCTTAATGCAAAAAATCTATTAAAAGCTTTTAAGTAAAATTAACGTTTATTATGTTTGCATTAAAGAATCATACAAAATAGTTTATTATTTATTTTATCTAATAAATACCCAATTTTTATGCCGAAAACATAATATATTTATGGATCAAGTTTCATACGAGTAGCCCCATTTTCTAAGAAACGAGCTTTATAAAATAACGGAGAACAGCGTCATGAGACATAAAATTCTAAAAATAAGGTTGATCTCAGAGGATTTTAATGCTGCGATAAGCAGTATACAAGTTCGATAGACGTTGAAATCTGATTACGCAACAAAATTTAAGGATATTAACATAAACTGCTAAAGATAAAATAATTTTTCTCTTGCCGTATCCAATTAAGAGTTAAAATTAAATCTTTGTAACCTATGACAATACATTAGATAAACTCGATATAGTGATATATTAGTTTGTTAACAATATTATTTAATAGCTAAGTAAAAACCTAAAAATTAGCGAGAGTTATAGTTAAAAAAAAGGGAACGGACAACCAGGTTTTCTAACAATTAAATGAAAAATTACACGAAAGCAAATCAAAATGAGATAGATTAAAATAATTGAAATTAAAGAGACAATCATACAATAATAGAAAATGATGAAGAAAGAAGGATTTCAGACGCAAACAAATTAAAGATTGAGAAAAACTTTGAATGAAATTCCTTATTAAGAGTCTGAAAGCCCTTAAGGAGATTACATTAAATTGGTTTTTTAAAAAAATAAATGAATCGAAACTAAAAAGAACTTTTCAAATATTTTTAATTCAATTGGAGTAAGCAAATTTAAAAATAATAAATTCAAAGAAATGTAAAAATAATTTTTCAACAAGGAAAATTATTAAAGAACTAAAATACAAAAAAAGTTTGATAAAGTAGAAAATATTGGAGAATAGATCAAACGCCTCAAATCATTGCAGATATAGAGAGGAAAATAATGAGAAAAAATTTGAAAATAATGAGAAACGTATAGGAAAAGCAGGAAATAAGAGAAATGGAATAGGAAATAACGTTCAGCGAGGTTAAATTTGCTCTGAAAGAACTAAAAAATAGAAAAGCTTCAAGGGAGGGTAAAATTACAGAGAAACTCTTTTTAGCTTCCCATGAGATGAATGAAAGAGATAAATATTTCAAATCTTTTATCACATGAATGCAGGTGATTTTTTTCATTTTGTAATGCAAGGAACAACATCGCAGATGGATGAAAATTGCAAAAATATGCTCCAGAAATTTAATTCTACAATTACAATAAATGATAAAAAAGAATCTTTATGTTGACAACAAATTATGACGAAATAAGTAAATAAAATTATTTTATTACTGTTAAATGAGAAAAATATCTGACATTTTAGTAAAAAATATAATAGGAAATGTAATAGTGTGATCATTTAGACATTTGTGTTGAAAGGAGCTATCAGATATTACGAAAAATTCAGGTTTTAAATAAAATATGCCAAATCTCGAAAAATGAATGAATGATAGCACTGCGAAGACGACATTTGTTTCTTAGAGGAGTACCTAGTGAAATAATGTTTATACAGGTAAAATATATGAGTTTGAGAAAAGAAGAAAGAAATAGAAAGAGTACAAAGAAGGTATAAGAATATGACTCGAGGGAATAATAAAAATACTCTAGAGTGTATTTGGCTTCAAGGAAATAGGATAGAAGTATAAAAGTAGAGACTGGGAAAAGCTGGAAATTACCTAACGAGCATGTGTTGATGGCGAATAATGGATGGTTAAGAATTAATCTAAAAGGAGAAATTAGGAGAAGAATGGACATTTAATGTTTGAAAGAATAATAAAAAAAAGAAATTACTATATTTCAAGCTAGATATAGGTTTTGCTATCAAAACTAATGCCACGATACAGAAATAAAAATTAAGCAAATAGTGTTAAGACTAAATTACAGATGATCATTTTTAAAATATCCCAAAGCTTAAAACTGCAAGAAGTAAAACACAATAAGAATACGTAAAGGAAGATAAAATATGGCGAAGGAAGTTGAGAAACGATTGAAATGAAATAAAGCTGAAATTTCAATAAGAAGATCAAAAGAAGTTTGCCATGAATATGTAAGTATGTTTGAAAAGTTAAACACACAAGTCAAGAACCCGAGAGGAGCTGAGGGTCAAGAGTTAGCTATTGAATAAAGTACAAATGCGATTTAACTTTGACGCTGCGAGAGCTCAACATATTGCAAATATAAAAAACTAATTTTTCATAGAAACAAGCTAAAAATAAACCACAATATTAAACATTAAACGAAAACGCTCTTATCTCGTATAAAGCGCAAGAAAAAAACAGCGTAAAACTCTGTAATTCGATAAAACCAACATCCGCAAAGGAGAAAAAAAACACAAAGTTATCCATATACTCAAAAAATAAAAGAAAAAATATTAGCAGGCTTATCAGCTTGCAAAACCTACACCGTTAACCCCGAAATTATTACTACCGCGTTTTACACCAACGGTGTCTTTAACTACCACAATAATTCAGATAAACAAAGCGCCAGTCCTTAAAAAAAAATAACTAGCTTCACATCCCAGCGATGAATGCAAATGATCCAGGACTGCTCGTATAACTTTAACCGCAGCGTCGTCAAACTTTCCTAAAAGAGCAGAAACTTACAGCACACCTACGAGCCAACAGATACGAGATGATAGCTCGTCTTATCTCGGCCATTCGATTACGGATAAAACAAAATAGATCCGACTTTAGCCAGAGCAATGACAGGCGTATCGGACAGCGGGTAATTACAAGTTAGCCTCGTTTAAGCGGCCCGGAGAGCGAGACAGAGGGCGACATGTAGGGGCAGGTAAACCGAGGCGCGCCCTCGATTATTTCGATGTTCGAATTACGACACTCGCTCTCTCTCTCTCTCTGTCTAACTCTGTATCTCTCCCGCTCGCTGCGACTGAGTCGTGTCATTAGTTTAAACGTCCGCGGGAATTCAATCTACATTTGTGTAAATGGGGCTCGTGTTTCGCGTTTTCGCGCTTTGTGCGCGAGCTGGCTAATTCGCGTTGGAGTGCTGGGATATCGTTGGATGAAAAAAGGATTTGTGAAGTGTGTTAAGTGGTCTTTTTTTTGACGTGTTATTAAATAATTTGAAAAATTATTGTAATTGAGATAAGCTTGTTTGAAATATTGAAATAATCTAGTACAAGAAAATTTGCTTGAAAAAAAAAAATTCTAAAAGCCTTCTATTAAATTGAGAATCAATTCGTTAAATTATGTGCAGGTTTATGCTCTTTTTACCTACAGATATTTTCTTTTTTAATTATGCTCTTTTTACCTACAGATATTTTCTTTTTTAGCAAATTAATTCAACTCTTCCAATAAATCTAACATTATTATTATATCTCCATCATCATTAAACATTGCTTATAGCTATATAAATCATTACAAAAGAAAACATAAAAAAAACACCATAGATCGTTAAAATTATTCAGCAAAAAAAATCTCAAACATTTTATCAGTTCAAATTGAAACCCTTCTCATTAAGACAGTTATAAATCCCAGATATTTTAATTATCATGGCGTACTGGGCGGGAGGCAGCCGGCAAAACGCGAGTTAAAGTTAATTAAGGATGCTGAAGCAGCCAAGCGAATATCTTCCTACCAGAGCACTCGTCATGCTTACAGTGCTAAATTCTTGACAATTCATGTATAAGTTATTTCGAGAATTCACGGAATACTAAATTTATATTTATTTACTTTAACAAGAAAGATTTACAGTTGTTGTTTTCTAAGAGAGAATGCAGAAAGAAAATTTCTAACGTCTTGTATAAGTAATTCAATATTGCTTTTCTCTCACCCCTCGTGTTATCCAAAAAGCATCTATGAATTGCCATAATAGAGGGATAGGAAACAGAAAAGGAGGACTATCTCATTTTTCGTTGAAACATGTTATTTCCGATTTAGCCGCGACCCTCGGCTTGTTAGATGATTCCGTGGCTCAGGGTTAGGATGAGTATAAGGGGCTCTGGAATAAAGCAAAGCTAATGTAACGATGGGAAAATTTACTAATAGATAGCATCATGTAGCTTAACTCGGTCTCGGATTGCACAATGACGAAATTATTATTGATAATGCTCATTCAATGTGTACCAAAACATCGGTGTAAAATTGTATAAAATGCTGATGGAATTTAAGTTGTATAATTAATGATTAAAATAAATTTTCAAATTTTGCTATGAACTTTTATTTTGTTAAAATTTAACTGGATTATGAGTTCTAAATTTACTTATACAATTTTAACACAGTATTAATAAAAATTTAAATCCGATAAAAATCTACAATATAATTTTTAAAAATATTATTTGGCTAAATTGAACGCTAATTTATTGGTTTGTCAATGATTAGTATCAGTATTAACTTAATTATCAAGTAACACTATAATTATTCCGTACGTTATGCACTTTCAGCAGAATCTACTTTCTGTACATATAGAATGAATTTAATGATTATAAGAAAAAGTTTGTTTTTATCAATCTGCAAGGTGGTGAATATACTCTAACGACCCCAACCGCTCAGCAACTTTTAAATTAGTCCAATTACTTCTAAAATAAGAATATCGACTACAGTGGCACTGAAAGTTTGATTCACACTTTTTAACCTATATACACAAACCTCAATAATTATTGAACGATAATGACACGTGTAATTCTCATTTCCAACGTCCTTAAAAATCTCCACCAATAAAACCACATTAACTAAATTAATACCCAAAACCATCAATCCCCCACTCAACTAAAGAAATCTTTAATCCATCCCAAAGCAGCAGGAAATTATCAATCCACTCTCTTTACCGCTCGATTTCTATATCCCCGCCGATCTCTCTCCTACCGGTAATCACGGCATTCTTCAACGATAACGAGCAGAAAAATCCATCTCCCCCCCTTTCAAAGCCCTATCGCTTCCCCAGCTCTCCAAAGAAGCACTTCCGGCGGCTTTTGTCGACAAGCCGCCTCGGGACGCAATCTCTATGCATTTACGGACGAAAAGGGGGGGGGGGAGCGTTAGTCTCGCGCAGCCGCCCGCCGATAATTAGCGTCTCGCGTGCGCTGAAACGCTCAACAAGTTTGTATCGATTCGCCTGGCTGTGTGCGCGCGCGTTGAGATATATCTCGGTCCTATAGTGGGCGCAAACTTTCCAGCGGTGCGGCGAGCTTTGCCCGGCGCGCAGGAGCGAAAACTCTGCAATGACGTCATGACGCGGAGACGGAAAATTTTCCAAATTAGCGGCCGAGTGTCGCGAGTCGGCTTTTTCTTGGCCGGAAAGTTGACGCTTGTGGTTTTTAGAGGGAGGCTTTTTTATTAAAGGGTTATCTTTGATGCATCGGATTGGGGTGTGTGTATGCTTATAAAGTGCCGCATGATTTTGAGCTTTTTTGAGATTAGAGGTGAGCTGCGTAGAGTGGGTGTAAGAGGGAAAATTAATGATGTAACAGTCGGCGAGTTATATCGGCCCCTCGTTGGTGTGTAATTAAAAGGAAAACTTAATTGTGGCTCGGCGCGTTTTGACTGCCGAGTGATTAATTGGGTAGATAAGAGGACAAAAAAATTAGCATAGTATCATTGCAGTACCGAATAGGGCAATGCGAGTGATGTATATGTTAATTTGCATTAATGAGATGTGCAAAAATAACCGCTAGGCTTTTTAATAGAAAAGTGTTGAAGTTTTTAAAAGTGGATTTGACTTTGTGAAAAATTTTGTAAAAGCGTGAATG
>JAPYZB010001054.1:0-16083 GCA_030522745.1 Eupelmus kiefferi | reverse complement strand
TTTGTATAAAAATAAATACTAAATCTCCGAAGATTATACTGAATTCATAAAATTCGTTACTAAAAAACAATAATTATTTTAAAAAATGATAAGTCTAAAATTCTTTGTGATATGATATCGCCAGTTTAGGATAGAAGAAAATAAATAATAGAATTAATGGATAGAAGAAAATAAAAGAATATTTAATTAAGTACATCAGAATAATAACTTTCTTTATTAAATGATTAATTTGCATAATGTTTATCGATTTGATCGAAAAAGCTTCCGCAACAGTTACGTAAGATTACTTAAAGTATTTGCATTGTTAGATATCTATTAAGATTTACTCTGTAACCATTCAGATAAAAATCCTTAATTCGAGGAATTCTTTTTTGCTTTTTATAATTTCGCTTGCTAGGACAATAAGAAAAAATGGAAAACAATTACTAATGATTGTTTTTTTATAAATATTGCTAGATAGATTGCTATATTATAAATATTGCTAGATTAGGAATAATAAAATTTAGTACAGTAGAATTCAATAAACTTCTAGTACTCAGAATAAGAAAAAGTATATTAAATAATTATAAAATATAAGTAATAATTATCAATAAGGTGACCATAAGAGCCAAGCTCGACATTTTTTTCCACGATTCTCTCTGCTTATAAAAAGTTTCAGCACTCTACAATATCCTACTGCGAACAATCGAATTGTATATAACGACCTTGTGTGCAATGTCCAGAACTTCATACGTGCCTATTCAACGTTAGCGGAAGCTCGATGGCTTATTACGTATTACTTTCGAAGCAAAAACTCATATCAATATAATTTTCATTAGACAATCTGTGACGTAAGCATAAAAAAAAGGAAATAAACATGAAAACACCAAGATCAATTAATAATATTTTTTGCTAAAATTAAGGATTGAGAGCGTTCGGTTTTTATGGGACCCAGAAGACGAGAACTCCAACGAAACCTCGTGCGTCCCTGATGCGTTACATCGCACCGACACACCTCTTCAGTCCACACCCTAAACGCGCTACGTCACGCTATCGTTGCCATTATACAGTGTTTTTTCTTGCCGCTCTTTTTTTTATCTTCTAAACCCGCGGTGTGTAATTTATTACAGTTTTTCCGCGAAAAAAAAAGAGGCAGCGCGAGATCCGATTTAGCCACGGCAAGTATCGTAATTGTCCGCACTTTGACATTATTGCTGTCAATTACCTCCCAGCGAATCGATACGACTTAATCGCCAAGTGCACCTCCATCACTGCGAGAGATAATAACTGCCGCTCTATCGGTGCGGCTGTAGCTATACGCTAAAGTGTGCCCATTGATAATTAATGCCGATCGATTGTGCATATACAGTTTGGAATGCTTAAAGTGGAGAGCGTTTTCGAAAAGTAGGTTTTTGAAATAGCGAAATCGAATTGTTTAGATTGAATAAATATTGCATTAGCTTTTTGCGGACTTTTATGTAACTGAGATTTGAAGCATTTATTGAATGTTTGATAATTTATGGCTCATTTATTTGTCTACTTATTTTACGATTGTAGTGGATGATTGATTTTTCATAAACTGAACATTATTGGTATTTAAAATTCCTACAACATTTCTAAATGTTTCAATACAATTAGATTCTCTTTGGATTCTCTCAAGCGCTATTTCGGAAAATTTCGATAATTTTTTATAATGTGTGTAATGGAGTGTATAAGTTTTGGTTTAAAAGGTAAAATTATTATATCTCCTATTATCTATTAGGTACATACGCATATTTGCATTCGAAGTGTGGTGTCTTCATTTAATTTGATCTTAAATCAAACTTTAGTATTTTTTAATGAAAAAGTACCATGATTCTTTATTATTGAACAAATTTTAATTGATGTTGAAACATAAATTTTCAACAACGAAATTTGTAAATAAGCTCAGTAACAATAAACAATATTAGATAATATAATATTGTATTATGTTTATATAATCCAAAAAAATAATTTGCAAATAATTGAAATTGTTAAAACAATCTTTTACAAATTTTTTTATAATTGCCTTTTAAAACTTTTAAATTTTGGAAACGAAAAATTCTTTCAACATTAATTTTTCATGTCCTTACTCTAGTAATTCGTGTTAAAACAGTAAATCTAAAAGATAATAATAATTATTTCTTATTCAAATTATGCTTTCTGTAAATCATAAGAACGAAAACTGTATTTAAATTTTTTTAATGGTTGGTGTTTTTTTATTTATAATTATACGTTTTGATGACGACCGGCGATAAAATTGATCGATTACGGATGTAAATTCATTAATTGATACTTTATCGTGCATACAGTTAAATCATTTCATTCCTATAGATCCATAAAGTATTCTATTAAAACTTATATAATTTCGTCTAAGAATGTAATTGTTATGTACTCAAAATGTACTCGTTAAGTACTTTTGTTATAAAATGATAACATGCTTTTAGTAGTAAATTAAAAAATGTATTATCTCAGTTATAAAAGTTTTAAATACATTTCTTTTTACTCATAAAAAATGAAGCATTGTGACAGTCATATACCTTTTTTAATTTTTTTGATCATCTATCTTTTCATCATCTGCTAGATAGAAACCAGTTTTTTATTTTCGCTAGCGAAGCTGATATAATTAACCTATAATATACAACAGGTTTTGCCTTTTTTAGTATAATACGATGTATTTACGATAAGTTTTGCCTGTATCGTACTGACGATGGCCAGCAAGCATACTCGTGGCCGAAACACATCCTTAATATTGTACTTTCATTTCGTTTTATTTTAAAATTCTTTTACATAATTTTATTTAACTCTTTAAGTGTTGCGCATTCATTAGGCCTGATATGATGGGATTGTGACAACTAATAAATCCGTGTTATTACCATCTGCGTTGGAGGATCTCACACTTTTTAAAGAAAAAATTGTTTTCTTTCATAACATCTTGGCTCATCTAAGTCCATTTTTCATACATTTCTTTTTAATTTTTATTTTAAAGTATGTGATTTTTTGTTTAACAGACGCTTAAATTAATTTGTTATTCCATTAATTTATCTATATTTAGAAATTCAAAGTTTTATTTTTCATTTGAACAAAAATAATCATAATATAATAATATCAGTCTGCAATATATTTGCAGTCCACTGTGTATGAACAACTTTATCTGAAAAATCTTAGAATTTCCGATATTTTTAATGTTTACTAAAATATTCCAAAGTAAAATAAAAAATATTTAAAAATTCTCAAACATCAGTATTATACCACATAAAATAATTCATCATCCAGTCGCGTCCCCAAAGACACATAACTCCTCAATCACGTCTAGCACGACCAACAGCCTTTTCCGTTTAATATATGCAGCACGCGCGAGCAATTATTAAACATTATCGGGCGCATAAAGCACGTGCCGCACACTCGAAGCAAACGCGCGCGTGCACGCCTCTCACAAGCCTTCTCTAATTCAATTACTCTTCGCATTATCAATGCCAGCTGAATCAAGGAAACCTCGCCTCGTTCCGGCTCTCTCTCTCTCTCTCTTGCTGTATAATAAATTCTCTGTGTGCGCGACGGCGCGCCTTTAAAAATTCAACCTCGAAAATTCGCGATCTTCACGAAGGGAATCCTAATTACCCCTTGGAATATGAAATTCTCCTTTTGACGCGGGCTTTACGCTAACAAACGCTGACGGCGGGGGGAGCACACTGAAATCAGAATAACGGAATGCGAGAGAGGCGAAATGGAAAAAACAAAGAGAGAGAGAAGCAGCGAGCTGTGCATTGCGTGAGAGATCGCGGATGTGTTTGGATAGGCAGATGCGCGAGCGCGCCTGAGTTTAATGGTTACGCTCACGCTAGGCGAGTATATAGAAAGGTGCGCTCTTGCGATTGAGCTGCAGAGAGACTGAGAGATAGAGACAATCGATACGGCGAAGCGACGGGATGAATGAAACAAAGCTGCTTGTATACTTCGGCATTGACTTTGTTTAAGCCCAGTCCTGGATATATCGAAGCGACGTTTTGTTAAGCCGTCCGTTATATCTTAGAGGAGAATTTGGAAACTGTTACCCGCTGCGAGACAAACCGATACTATCGCGGTGCCCATTGTAAGTTAAGGCAGCGCGACGAGTAGTGGAGGGAAAACCACGAGGTAAAGGAAAGAGCAAACGAGACGAATGGCTAAACACGGCAAAGGGACGACTACGCTGCGGGAGGAGGTTAAATAAAACTATGCAGAAAGAGCGACGTGAAAAAAGACGAGAGAACACAGCGAGAAAGGAGCTTGCAGGAAAAAAGCGCGAGCTGAAATAATGGCGAGGCGAGGCGGAAAAAAAGCGCGAGGAGACGCGCAAGACGGTATAAAGCTGCTGCCACCGGCGCTGCAAGTACACGAAAGAAAGTCATATTGTACACTGCCGAGAGAGAAGGAGAAAGCTCTTCTATATATGTGGGAGACGCGCACACTTGCCCATCTTCACCCACATCGATATCCTCCCTCTCTTTATCTATCGTTAACTCGCCTCTCCTCCAGCGCAGCAGCCCCTCTCCTCTCTCCCAGCCGTGAAGAAATTCACTTTCGCGCGGGCGAGCGAGAAAAAAAAATAGCCCGCGCGCGCGCGCGCAGGCCTGCGCGCCGAAAAATCGATGGACGGCCACCATTGGACGGGTGGCCCGGCGCGGTCGGCCTGCCCATTGGGCACCGCTCGCCGCGGAGGGTGTGGCCTGGAGATAAGCTCGCCGACGCCGACGGTTGTGTCATCGCTTATATTGATCACGCGCGAGCGAGCGGGCTGGAGAGAGCTTGCGGAGGGAGGGAGAGAGAGAGAGAGGGAGCTTGAAAAGCTCCGAGAGCGGCAAGCTCTGTGAAGCGCCAAAGGATATCGGTGTCGAGGCACGGGATGGTTCTTGGAGGAAGTGTTTTTTTTTTTGGTGCTTTGGATATGGAGAGCGGGGGTGTTTGGATGGACGGAGGAAGAGTTTGGGGAGAGAGGGGGAGCTCGCAATTAGAGCTTGCAGAGCGCTTTGGTGGAAATTTTTATGTAACGATGAAAACTTGTTGATGGTCAAAGGAGTTTTTGATCAATTGAGTAAAGTTTCCGATGCTGGCTGTTTGACTATGTGCGCTTTTGACAGTTATGGGGTTTTCAAGTATTTCGGGGATTTTAATTTGAGCTTTAATTTGGATTTCAGTTAGATATCGAGAATGGCTGTATGGACTATCAATTGTCGGGAGAATTAACAAGTCAAACATTCAAATTATAGAAATCTAAAGATTACTAGGTTTTGCTAGAATAATAACTTCCAAAGTCTTTGAAACTTCAAATTAAAAAACTTAATCAAATTTAACAATTTTTTTTACCAAAAATCCTATTCTGACAAACAGAATATGTAAGTTTTGGGCCATAGATTTGAAAATTTTCCAAATAGATTTTCCAAATTTTCTTTACACTAATAACTAATTAAATATTTAAAAAATAGTCAAGCTAAGTTAAAAATTTCAACGAAAAAGTCATTAATTAAATTTTAATAACTTTGATTGACGATTTACAATTTATTATTTTGATTTATTTTATACTAAACCATAAAAAAAGTTCAATGACATAGATAACGGATACGTAGACTTAGTTAGATACCATAAGAAATACTTTCCAAAATTTCTTTCAAATTAATTATCTAAAGGGCATGTACTCTCCTTTTGGTCAACTCTGGTATTGATTAAATCAAAATTTAGCAAAAACTTTATATTGAATAAGGTTTAGCAATAGTTGTATACAACTAAAACAATAGACCTTAATAAAGATTACAAAACTGCTACAAATACTCTCAAAACAACTATTATTTAAACGTTTACAACTTTACTATTCAACTCGTCTCGCAGCCTAACTTTTTCAATTCAGAGAAATTAAAACTAGACGAGCGCTCAAAATTACATGCGTTGGGAAAATCCCGCACGCCTCCAGTTTATCAGTTTCACAATTTAAATGCCCTGCGCCGCCTACGCTGGCCTCGCTTTATTTGCGCTGCTCCATATTTAGAGGATAACTGTGTGTAGGAAAAAAAAGGAGGGTGGCTGGTTTTGATGGATTAATTCGCGACTCGAACGGAAAGCAGGGACTGCTGGCTGCTTGGAACTGCTCGTTTTTCAACTCCCATACACTGCGGCCCCCAACGCGAGCGAGAGCAAAACACAATCGCAATGGATTTGCTTTGTTAAATCTTACAAAGTCTAGCGCGCGGGTCTGTGGAATACAAGTGGAGGATGGAAAACGAAATGTTAAGAAAAATTTATTAAGTACTTGTAAGTGTATAAGATTTATTCAATATTTTTCTATTTAAAAATATATAGTTTAATTGAATTCTTTTTATAAATATTTATCAACAGTTCGATATTTGGATCAAACTTAAGATTATAGTTTTGTAAATATATTTGTTATAAGAAGGTCTTAAAAAATTCTTTGGTTTTCAACAATGTTTGAGTACCTTTTCGTTATACAATTACAAGAAAGTCATGTAATTCTAAACTCAAACTATAAACTTTCTAAAAATGTTATAATAATTTCATTAATGTTCCTTCAATGTTTCATAAATGCATTTGGAATTTAAATTACAACTACTGTAATATTTGCATCCAAAGAGAAAATAAGCGTAGAATAATTTAATAAAAAATATTGAAGTATAACAATGTTACTAAAGAAAACAGAAAAATATTTATATTATCGAATGTTCATAGAATCACTATTAGTAATTCAGACTTTTATTCGCTTAAAAATTATCGATCGAAACCTTTCCGCCAAACATAAAATTCAAGCACAATAATATTTGCATTACTTAATAGAAACAAAACCATTTTTTATATTGTTTAAACATCTCCTAACCTCCCAAAACACTCCAACTAAAAAGAAAACTCCGACCCTCAAATCTCTCCATCTTTCTCC
This sequence comes from Eupelmus kiefferi, assembly GCA_030522745.1. NCBI lineage: Eukaryota > Metazoa > Arthropoda > Insecta > Hymenoptera > Eupelmidae > Eupelmus > Eupelmus kiefferi. Next base: position 9,164 of record JAPYZB010001054.1, on the reverse strand, counting down.
CATTAAAAATTTCGCCACCCTTCCCGAAGGCCGACCATATATCCATCAAACATTCAGCCAGAGTCGGCTAAAACAGTGCTCAGTTAAGAGAATCAACGCCATCAAAAGTGCGTGCAAACAAGCGAGAGAAAGAACCCTGCGACTCCGGGGTTGCTTCTCTGCGGGATAAGAGTTATTTATTGGCTTACGGGGTCCAAGCCGAGGGGGTGGGGGCCAATAAAAAAGAAAGGGCCCTCGATCTGCTGCTCTTCGGGCGCTACTCTGTTTACGTTGATTAATCACGCAAGAGATCGCCGATATGCTGGTCTCTATGGACTGGCTCTTGTCAGCTATTTGTAGTTATTTATTCAAAGCTTTAGCGTTTTGATTTTTGGATTTTTTTATATGAAATTTTAGGACAAAGTTGGTAGAGTATTATTATCGATGCTTATTAATGTTTATCAAAAAACTTTAATCAATTAAAGAAATAATTTTATATTGTATTTGGCAGTATAAATTCATAAAAAATCATGCGAAATTAGGAATATTTAGATCTAAGGCAGAACAACGCCATCACTAAACAAGACATAATCCCAAAATTCCGAAATTTGGAACTTTTTCGAAAACGGGTGCGTCCTAATCGTCTTTATGGAGCCCTTAGTGTGGGCGGTGCAGATTGATTTCCGAGCATGTGCGCCTTAGTCACGCTGGCATATGGCAGAGTCATGAAGCCACTAGGTGGTCTGCAGTATATAACTATACCTGTCGCCGGCTATCCAGTGCCGAAGGGTCCTTGCCTGCGACGTACACCCAGCGTTTTGGCTATTTGTATGACAACGGGGGTTGCTTCTATACGCAAGCGCGTCCCTCGCTCTTTCTATCTTTATCTCCATGGACAGAAGCGATGACCTGCAATTACGCGAGCCGGAATATCCCAGAGGAGTAGATAGCGCCGTTGACTTTTTCCTGCGCTGACAAATTGATCGGAACAATGCGCTGGAGCGCGTATTTTGACTTGCAAGTTTTTCAGAGGCGTCATTAATATTAATATTTTCTCTGGTGAAAAAAATGCTTGTTTACGGTTGGGTTTGGATAGCTATTGTATGGGCTGTTCAGTATTTTTTTCTAGTTCATTGGCGTTTAGCTTTTTCAAGCGAAAGGTAATAATTTCAAAATAATACCTATATACTAACAAAATGTTAACTTTATTTTACACAAAAATCATTTAAATTTCGTTTATATTTTTCAGTTTAAAAATCAATGCAAACATAATGGTAGTTTATTAATAACTAATTTTAAAACAACGTGGCTCATCAAGATTCGTCTTTATACCTTTTTTTGATTGAAAACTTTAATCGTGTTACAGTGTTAAAGAAGTTACAGTGGATGTTCTAAAACATTTCTAAATCAGTGATTCTCTATATAGGGTTAAAAAAAATCGTATCCTTAAAGCATTAACCATTGTTTTGAAAAAAATATATTAAATATAATATATAGCAATATGCAATATTCCAAAACTTCAAAAATAAAAGTTTTAATGTATCTTTATAAATACCTCAATTTACAAAATCTGTTTATTTATATATTTTGCATACAAAAATATAATATATTCAATGTAATTTATGTGTAACGTTATCGTTAATCGAATATTTTGAAAAACTTTTTAGAATGCTTTATTAATTATGTATAATTAGTAAAATTTTTTAGATCTATAAAATTTCAAATACATATTCAATTCTATTTTAAATATACATTTTTGAAATTTTCACAGTTAAAATATTTTCGCAATTTTGTCTATATTTAATAAAAAAGGAAATCGTTACGAAAATTTTATGTCTATTTTATAAAAAAATTCTTATTCTAAACACTTTTATTATATTCTTACACATACAAAATATTTTTTATTGTGCAATTATTTGTAATTTTTCATTTTTATTACAAATTATTGTATTAAAAACGTTAAGAATCGAACAAAGAACAATTTTTATATAGCAAAAAAATTTCTTAAAGCTTGCTATAAGATTTATAGATTTTTAATAAAAATTAAATAATAAAAATTCATAGATTAGCATTGTAGGTATTGATTTATTAGCATTGAGTTTACAATCGTTAGGTTAAAAATGTTCAAGAAAACAAAAAACAAAAGTTATTTACTATCACATTACAATATTAACTAACTCATAAAGAAACATCGCATACAAAAAAAATCTGTATATTTTACACAAAAAAATGGTTTAGAAACAAATAAGTTGTCTTTAAAACAAGATAATTCAAATAAATATGCGTTTACAGATCTAAAATTTCACTCTATGTCAGTCGTTTGAATGAGATCTCTTGGATAAGTTCTTTGTTAAACTTAATTGGTTCCTTATAATCTATAGTTGTCGATATGAAATTTACGTAAACAATTTATTAAATTTTAAGTAATAACTATTATTTTTAAGATAATATTAAAAATAATTATAATTCAAGTATTTTTCACGATTGGCGCGTACTACTTCGCCTTTTTTGATATTTTGTAAATAAAAGTATATACTACAATTTTAACTAAATCTGTGACCGTAAGGATCATTACAATTCTTCGTATATTCAAAGCATTTTTTGATCGTTCTTATCTCATTTATCTGAAATAATCTTATACACCTTATCTTAATTGTTTCATTTAGAAAGTATTCTTGATTCAAACATATGTTATACTGTATGCCTTTCAATAGACATATAATAAATGTATACATACGTTTTATATTATTTACTTTATAAGTATAAAATTCTAATCATTCAATAGTATTGTCTGGAAAATATATTACATACGTCACAAATTACATGCACATATTATTATCATTATATTATTTATCATTATAAAATAAGTAGCTTTTTGGCATACAAATATACATAATATAATTCCTAAGTTCGATGATGAATTATACTGTTTAAATATTTGATTTTGCAATAATTATTTAATTAATTAATAATTTCTAAATATTAACAAGTTAAATTAATTAAAAATTTATGAATTAATAAAATCAGTTTTTAAAATAATCTTAAATTTTAAAATATATTTTTTTTATTGTTACAATAAATAGTTAAATATTATAAGTAATATAACAAGTGGTTTCAGTAAATTCTGATTTGACCTGATGTATATAGCTATATGAATAAATACATGAGTAATATAGTTACGTAGGATGATTGAATTTAAGACTGGATTCACAATCACCATATAAGGTTCGGCCTAAAAGAACTTGTTTCTTTCCTTCTTTATTATAATATAAAAATTAATACATTATAACAAGGTATATATTAATTTTACAATATTATTAAAACTATTACGATAAAAACTATAAATTATAAAACCTAAAGACTTTTATTATAAACTATTAATAAATAGAAAAAGTACGTTTTTATTAAAAAATTTAAGGCGATTTGTAAATTAATATTGTATTGTAACATTTATATTATTGAAATTTTGCATATATATCTAAAATATGCATAGTATCTAAAATATGTATACTCTGCGTAATTGTAGATTGCTGAAAGAATATTTTTATAAATATGAAGCTACTAAGTTTTCCGCCTCGCACAAATTACGTAGAATTTGGAATCAATTTTATATTGATTCAGATAATTATGCTAGTACTACGTTATTCAGTATTTTTGCGATAGAATGTATACTTTCATGGAACTAACTTTGCTTTTGTATTTTTATATAATGTATTTGTAAAAGGGATAACTTTCCGTGTATTGGAATAAAATAAAAATAAAATAAAATATATTATAAAGTTTTTTTAAAAATTTTTATTTTATAATAATTTTAATTTTTAATTTTATGAACCAATATTATACAACAGTATTTTAAAATAATTATGAACAAAACTCTTATTTTATTTATATTTCAATATAATTTATTGATTATAAAAAATTTTATTTAATGTGGACAATATATAATTATATAATTTTTTATGCCAATAATATTTTATATTTCTGTAAATAGTAAAGAATATTTAACATAATAAATTTAAAATAAAATAAATAAATAAAATAATATTGGTAATAGATATATTATTTAATATAAAAGGTTAAATTTATATTAATAGTTTAATCAATAATTAATATAAAATAATTGATCAGTAATTTTCATATTATATTAAAATTACGTCGTCTTATAAAATAATTATATTTTTTTTGTAAAACGTTTATAAATAAAATAAAATAAGAATAACAGTAAACCTATATGTAATAATTAATACATTTTTTATATTTATATCTTATATTATCCTTTAATATTTATTTAACAAACTGAGTAATGTCAGAAAAAGGTAGCAATAGAAATGACATCGGGGGTATAGCTCAGTGGTAGAGCATTCGACTGCAGATCGAGAGGTCCCCGGTTCAAACCCGGGTGCCCCCTCTAGATTTTTTTTTACTCATTTGTACTTATCTTGCTGGCGCTCTCTAGGAATATATTTTTGTTGTGCGCTCGTTGACTGATCCACGACTACAGAGCGTCCACTTCGCGCCGAGCAAGCACATGGGGGTATAGCTCAGTGGTAGAGCATTCGACTGCAGATCGAGAGGTCCCCGGTTCAAACCCGGGTGCCCCCTCAATTTTTTTTCTTCCTGATTTCTTATTTTTTTATGCTTATTGGTTAATTCTTACATTTTTGAATGATTTTTTAAAATTTTTTAATAAGTATTAAGTACATAGATTATTTTTTACTTTGCTGCAAAGATGATAAAAAGATTTTAAATATTAAATTTGTAATATTAATTTTCTAAATTGATTTTTAAAAAATATCAAAACATTTATTAAAAAATGTAAAGGTGTTAGCGAAAGGATTATTTTATTAAAATAAAGAGTATTATAAACTTAGTTAATGAGACCGTATGCAAAATTTAATCTCGTCAGAGTATAATACAGAGATAATTCTTTCACTAAAGCTATACTTATAATAAGAATATAAATCACTTTTATAAATTTTATATATTGTATATAAGTGCTACAAAATATAGATATAATTTCTTCTTATTATAACTGTATAAGAATGTTAAGAAAAACTCATGTACATACTTATTACTGTACTGATAGTATTCAAGTAGATATAAATTATATATAAAATTCTTCATAAATTTGAAAAAATTATTTGTAAAGTTCTATTACAATATTAAAACTTTTTTAAATTATCGGTAATTTCTTAAAAATTGTAAACCAGTTCTGAATATTTTGTTAGTTTAGAATCGAATCAGTTTTTAAGAATACGCCTTTAAATAGTTTTTTATTCAGTTTTGAAAATTCATATAATACAGCAAACATTACTCATCTGAAAAGCTTTAAGACCATAAAAAATACAAGTATTTCACATGTCTGCGGTCTGAACACATATGAGGTTAAGATACCCTAAAGCTTACCGCAAATGGTCAATGCTAAATATTCAGAAAATCTGTGAAATACCCACATTGTCGACCCTCTTTTACTTAATGAAATCATATTTTAAGACGATCACGATTGGCTGCCAGCCAAATGAAATGTGAATCTGGGATAAGTCCTTTGTTGGTAGTGAGGCAATTTTTCCGCTAGTTGTTAGAACAAGGTATGAATAATTTTAATAATTTTTTACTTTGCATTACTAAACTTATTTAACTCAAGCAGTACATACTCTAAACAAACCATGTATCAGATACAGTTAAAAAGAATTGCAATTTTTAAAGTTTAATATCTGAAACTTTAAAGAAATTAATTCAAAATACGTTTACGTAAAATACTTTTATATATTAATTATTCATAAATACTTTTATGTATACAATTATTCACAATTATTAGCGCGAATTAGTCGTGAAGCTGTCGCATGCACATTATGATTTATTTTAAAGAAAATATCAGTTATAAATCAGTTTATCCGTCATTCAATTGTCTTTAAATTTTACAAAATAAAGAAAAAAAAATAATTTTATAGTTGTTTGAAGTTTCTTTGAGGTATCATAGTGTTTGAGACTATAAAAGTACCACTTTAACACTGTGATGTGACAATATGTTCGTAGAATTATTTATAAATTTTTGAATTTTTCATAAATTTAGAAAAATCCTATAATGAACTATTAGAATTTGATGAAAACATTTTCATGCTTATTATCAATTGTAATAAGCGTTATGTAATTCTGATAAAAAACGCCCAAATGATTATGTAAACTTTTATCTAGTAAATTTCTTGTCGGTACGGTTGTCAGTACTATACAATGACGGTTAATTCTTAAGCTTTATTATCAAGAAAATTGTCACATGTTTGGGTCATGGTCAGAACATTTTCTTACGTAAAACTATGACTGAAACTGCATTCGTAAAGTTCAATGCTTGATATTTTCAAAATAGAACACGTCTAGACAAATAATAAATTTTTGAACATTTTGATTAAACAATTTTTATCTAAAAAGTTTACTTATATTATAAATAATTATTTCCAATATCTCATACTATAAACAACGCAATAAATTATTCCACATAATTCTCATAAATGTTAGTGTTATGTATCTGATGAACTTTTATGAAATTCCATTTATTGTTTGTCATACTTAACTTTTCATACTCATTAATGATTATTTAAACGATTTTTGTTTTTTTTTTAAGTATTAAAAATTATTCCAGATTTTTTAATTATAAAAATCTACAAAATATTGATCCGAAATGTGTCGCTTTTTTTTTAATCTTAACAATTGTTTGAAAACTGATATAAATGAATAAGAATTGCCAAACCCAATGAACGGATCAAAAATTTTTAATAGTTTAACTTAATTAATTTTTATTCGCAAAGCTATTTTTTAACTTCACAACAATGTATTGCGATCTATGAAAATCCAGGACATATATTATTTTCTATAATAATACACCATTTTTGTGAAAAATTTCAAATCAATATTCAAAAAACTTTGAGATTGACATTTAAACAAAATCTTTAAAGTTTAACAAAATTTCAATAAACAATACTTAAAATTTGGCATAAAAAATGTACCTTTACTGAGGACAATTATATTCTAAATTTGCATATATCGCAAGTCCTTTTTTTCAATAGTTAAAAAATAGCTTAATCGGTAAAAATTAAGAATAGACCTTCCCTGAACCATTTTAACGCAAACAAAAATCCTTAATTTATGAAAAAAAAAACAACCTACAATCCGTCAATGTCACTTAATATTTCCGCATGTCCATTCACAAGCGCAAATCTCATTAGAAAATTGACACTGCTCAATCCAAAGGCCATACACCGCATTCAATAGCCAAAACAAGCCGGTCCAGCCTAGCCCACAACATTTACGGATGAAAAATTAATTTTATAAATTCGGACATCCCGGGGCCTTGACTCCTGCCACAGCGCGACAGCAGCCCACTGCCATAATCTAGGTAAATAACGATTGTGAACGAAACCGAGCCATTTAATCGAGCGCGCTCGACGACAGATGGGGAGCCGCACATAGAGCCAGCATAATCGTCAGCGATGGTCGGGGGGAGGAGTAAGGGCCCGATCATTTCTATTCATGAGCTTAGCCCGGCTAGCCAAGGATCGATGACTGTGGATCCAGAGAGTGGCTAGGGCAGGGCTCTGCGAGGATTATCAGTCGCGGCAATTCATTTCTGGTAATCCAGGCGAAAAGCGCGATAAATCCTGGGGCCGAGTGCCCACTGAACGTTTATGACGCGCGAGGGGTGCATATTGTATTTTTACCTACTTTTCGATTTTGCTTAGAGTGGGATGGTGCAAAGTGGCGCTGCGGTTTGAGGCTGTTTTGACGGGGAAAATGATTTTTCCTTTGAATCGTGGTCAGTGATGCGCGAATTGTTTCTGATGTTGGATTTTTCTTAGATATTTGCATGAAGAAAAAAATTTTTTTTTTCTTATCTTGTTATACACAATCCTTACATATCCTGCTAATAGTTCTAGAGTGTTATGTCACAAAAATGGCATATGATATACAATGATTGTCATCATTGAAAAAAAATTTTCTTTTTTGCCGTGATGTTGATTTTTGCGATAAATTTAAAGTAATGGAACGCGGTTAGTTATCGATAAATAAAACATTTTCGTAAATAGCATTATTACATGAATTCAGAATGTTAATTAACGATGTATTTAAAAATAATTAAAAAATATTATGATTCAAATAAGACTTTTAATTAAGGTGTACGAATAGACTTCGGTATACTTTAATAAATGAATTTACAATATGTTACGCCGTTTTTAATTACATTGAATCCTTCAGATCTCTGATACGCACCCGTTTAACTACCAACAATATTAATAACATGTTAAAACTTATTCTTAAAATTAAAATCACCAATCAAGAGAATGAATTTAATTTTAATCAATAAAAAAAAACAATTACATCCAAGTAATTATTAATCCATTAGAATAACAACCCACTCACAACCTCTCTAAAACAGCAATCGCTCCATCACACCCAGAAAACTCTCAAATTGAATTAATACTCCAGCGCAGCTCTAATAGCCACATAATATAATGACGAGCCGTCGAAACGCACACCGACTCTAATAAATTTCCCCCAGCTCGAAAAGTTTTTAAGGAATTACCATTCTGATGCACACGAGAGCGCGAGAATCAAAACGACCGGCAAAAGACGGAGAAAGAGAAGAGAAAGAGCGAAAAACAAACAGACGGATAAATTCACTCGCTCCGCTCTCGCGTCCATTTAATTTCCCCGGCTCTCCTTCTTAGCTCGGAATCTCAGCCGATTCTGCTGACCGTGCCGAAAAGTTCGGCCGTCTTCCCATCTCTCCCGGCTCGCATATCCGTAATAATAAAGTCACGAGAAATTCATTCTCCTTTTTATACATCCATCGACGTAAACGCGCGCGCGCGTAATTCAATTGACACGCTCTCTTGAATGTATACCTATATACCCACAGAGCCGAAGGTCGATCCCTGACTATATCGCCGTCCTTGTTTTTCTCTCAAGGCTTGCGATTTAGTTGTACGCTCGGCCGAGGGAGGATGAAAATATAAGGGCGGTCGAGAGCCGCCCGAGATGCATGGGGCGAAGACAATTGAATTTCATGGGGGTTTGCCCGCTTATCCAGCTAATTGGTTTGCTCGCGTCGCCAGTGTATCCGTTTTCCTGCGCCCACTTGCGGAGCGCTCTGGGCTCGCTCTCTCGTTATATAGCAGGAAAACAGAGAGGGA
>JAPYZB010001053.1:0-16320 GCA_030522745.1 Eupelmus kiefferi | reverse complement strand
CTTGTACATCTATATATAATATACATATTTTCAATAAATACTTTTTTACTTGGTCTCTAAATTCCTGTTTATTTATTCTGCATAATAAATAATTAACAATTCTATTATTGACTATATAATATAGATAAAGTATTAAAAAAATAGTATACAAAATAAAGTTTACTCACAAGTTTTATATTCTAGAAGCGCTAGCCACTCATAGTTCAGAGGATCAGCAATTCCATCGCTCACCCATATTCTATCTTCAATCATAAATCCACATACAGAAGGATCACGCCGTTTTACAGGGCAACAAATTTCAAAATCTAAAGTGCTATCGGTTTGAGTACTGCACTGTAACTTAAGAACTTCATCCCTAAATGCATTACGTTCAATGATACTTTTTGATACTACCTCTTTAATGCGGCTAACGATTGGCTCACATTCCTGTATTTTTGTACATCGTGTGTTATCTAATTCACCGGAGCCGCAAATTACATCTAAAAAAACAAATTAGAATAAAATATTAAATTTTATGTATTTAATTAATTTTTACTTAGAAAAATATTTTTGTAAACTTACAAGCTTCAATAGACACAAGGAAGCATAACGCGCAAAAGACTAAAGTTGAAACAGAATTCATGTTGCCGGCTCAATATTTGAAAAACAATCGTGACAAACTTGAAAGTTCTACCTCTTATATACAACTAACTTTTTAACGCTCGTGTTTACTTCAAGGTGACATACTATATCATATGTCTGTGAAAAATCAATATTTTCATAGTATCGATTTATATTCATGATTTATTTCCTTAAATTATCAATATTTTATATAGTAATCAAATTACATAAATCTACGTAATCGAAAAACTCTTTCGCAATAAAGTAATACCTTCCGTCGTGCAAACACAGAATCGTTATTTAAATTGTTATCAAAAATGGGTAGAATGAATATTTTGAACTTATATTAAATATTGTAAGCACTAACATAACAGGAAATACATATCTCACAAGGCATTATGAAAAATATAAAAAACAAGAATGTGTTGGTGTTAAAGTGCCCTATCTATCACATTTGATACTTAATGTGTTTTATTTTATAATCCATGCAGATTATTTACATTTTTACATGTTATTGCAAAAATTCCTTGACAGCTTTTGCTTAAAATTTGACAGACTTTTTGTCCTGGTGAGAGAAGTTGACAATTTTATTTTCGACTTTAATTAATAAATTTCAATTAAAAATCAATTCTTGTAACAATAAGCGATTAAAAGTTGATTGTTACAGTTGCTTTGAAACGTTATTTTGAGAAATATAATACTTATATGATCAAAACATAAAAAGTATTCTATCGTTTCTTAAGATTAATAATTAAAAAGAATTATCAATATAAATTAAATTTTTTTGGTTTTAAATTTATTAGTTTCAAGAATGGTTGAATGTCCTGTACCAATGATTGAAGGCAGTATTTAGCGGTTTTTTGATTATGATTACATCTTTTGATTCCAAAAAGTAAACTGACATTTTACTTAAAATATTTAAACAATTTTTAATTTTGTAATTTATAATTATATTTAATATGTATAATTAACACAATTATAATCGTTTTCTTCAGTTTTACATAAAAACTCTTATTCAAATGTAAATAATTAACTTAGTTCATATTCTTAACTATCCAATCTCTGTATTTGTACACGTCCGTGTAAATTTTCTTCTCCATTTTACACGGATTCACGCCTGCATTAGGAGCGTGGATTCCCACTACCGCATAGGGAACAACTGGACTATTTTCTCTTTGCATTAAAGCGCTGCCAACATCAGGAACGCATCCATACTTTTTGGTTCGTGGTTCCACGCATATGGTTTTCTTCACATCCTCTTCCTCACACGTGGTATTAATCATCATAACCAAGCTCTTTTCTGGGAATTTCGGTTCTTTATCAAATGGCGAACTTCCCCAGCCAACCGAGTAGAAATGCTCGTGATCAGATTCCATTGTCGGCAGGCAAATGGGCTGGGTGGCAACTGATCGAACCAGTTGCAGAATGGCAATGTCGTCTTTGTCCGGCGAAAAAGTATCAAAAGCTCCGCGCAAAAAGGTGAAGTTTTCATGAATTATTTCTTTAGCAATGCCAATAGACGCATATTTGGGTAAGTCAAATTTTGAGTCGAAATTGTCAATTTCTGTTTTGAGATTGTACTCGCCAAGTCGAACACCAGTCACATTGTAAGGGCCCGCAAAGCAAGAAGCGGCAGTAAGGACATGGCGATCGCTTATAAGTACGCCACTGCAGTGTATTTCAATGCCATTTGCTGTTATTTGAAAAAAATTATCTTATATTGATTTTGTAAATTATAAAAATATAATTGCATATTAATTTAAGATTTTTTTTTTAAGATTTATATTTATGAACAGCTATAAGTGTTTTCCAAAATTTACATTTGCATGGAAAATAATGGATCTCTATGATTGTAGGTAACTAGAATGGTTCTATATTTTATTAGCTATATCTGACAGTGTATGTGATACCACCGTCTATATATGGAATTGTAAAACTTTGGCTTATAAAAATTAAATAGCAAACCGAATCCTATCTTAAAAATTATCTGTCAAATTAAAGATATATTTCTTCAAAATTTATTATAAGGATAATTCACAAGTTTATATGGTAATATTTTCATGTAAATCGTAAATAATGCGTGTAAATCTTTTACGCAAGCTGCTATACAATATAAAAATAATTAAAATTTTAACTAAGTTCAAACGTCTTATTATTAAAAACTTTCCAATTATATAGTTTTTAGACTATTAGAAATAAGTTGAAATAATATCAAATTCAGGACGTTGTTGCCCTTTGTAATAATACACTATATCTTTGTCCACAATTTTGAAGTAACCTTCCGAACCTTTTAATTAATTGTATTTAAACGTACATTCTTATTTCTCTCCATAAATCTAAAAACTTCTTATTAATTTTAATATTAATAATAAGTAAATATATGTAATGTTAATTTAAAAAATTCTATTCTTAAATGCTTCAGAATATTGACATGAAATTCGACTCAGACATACAGTGTATATCATAACGGAGGACAATTATATCCCAGATTTGTTTATACTTCGATATAATCTTTTAATAGCCAAAAAATGTATAATCTCTATTGTCGGTAATAGTAGGACTTTCGGATCTTGTTAATGTGCAAAATGCTTTGTTGGCGCAGTTATAGTAACGTTTACGCTTCGTAACTATATGTTCAAAAAGTATAAAAAAATAGTATATAAAGTAAAGTTTTACTTACGAGTTTCATATTCTAGAAGCGCTAACCAGTCATAGTTCATAGGGTCAGCAATTCCATCAACGACCATTATTTTATCTTCAAGCATACTTCCACATATAGGAGGATTGGGCCCTTTTACAGGACAACAAATTTCAAAGTTTAAAGTGTCATCAGCTCGAGGATTACACTTTAATTTAAGAACTTCATCCCTAAATGCATTACGTTCACTGATACTTTTTGATACTACCTCATTAAGGCGGCTCATGATTGGCGCACATTCCGTTATTTTTGTACATAGCGTGTTATCTAGTTCACCAGAGCCGCAAATTACATCTAAATTACAAAAACAAATGGGAATATGATATTAAATTATATATATTTAATTAAATTATACAATCATAGATATTTTGTAAACTTACAGGCTTCGATAGATAAAAGGAAGCATAGCCCGCAAAAGATTAAAGTTAAAACAGAATTCATGTTGACGGTTTAATATCTGAAGAGAAAGCATGCCAATCTTGAAAGTGTTGCACCTTATATATTAGATTTTTATCGGTTGTTTTTACTTTAAAGTGACATACTGTAATGTACGTCAGTGGAGTATCAATATTTTCATAGTATTATTTTATATTCACGATTTATTTCCTTAGAATATCAATACTTTGTATAATAATCAAATACCTTACTTCAATTTACGAAGTCGAAAAACTCTTTCGCAATATTGTAATACCTTTCATCGTGCAAACATAAAACGTTTGTTTAAAGTGATATGAAGCATCACTGGATTGGTTGCTATGATATATTGTATCAAATATTGAAATAAGTTACAAAATAGGAAATACATCCCACCACTAAACTAAATTTTTCGTCAAAAAAATTAAAAACAAGAGAATGTACTTGTGTCAGATTGTTCTACTTAGGTATATCAGCTAAATGAAAATTGTTGAAATAAGCATTTTGCTTAAAGACAAGCTTACATTAACAATTTGAAGAAAAAAAAACAGTACTATAAATTCGAAAAGCTCATTAAAAAAAATTAAAAAACAATTATGAAATAAATTTTACAAAATAATTAATTAAGTCGCTATTTGAGATCACCTCCGATTATTAGATGCTGAGTCAAAATCCATTATTTCACTTCCCCTTCTTTAACAAAAATTTATAAAAGTCATGTTCTTTGTGACGAAAAGTTTTGTATGCACCATAAGTGAGGGTTTCTGCGTGGATGCAGAATATATTTAGGTTATTATTCAGGTTATTATGACCACTTAGTTTATTATTTATGAGTAGTAGATTTTAATTATTTGTATGCAATTTGATTCAAATTGAATGTTGTATGCAATTTGTTTCAAATTGAATGTTATATGATAAAATGTTTTAATAAAGATGTAACCTACTGAAGAGGACGTTGAATTATATAGGTCGATAGTAATAATATGTCTAATTGTGTATTTTTATAAAGGTTTTAGATAAACAAATTGCTATGATTCTTTGGTTTCAAAATGTTTTTAGGTCTAATATGTATAACAAAAACAGTAAATATATTTTTAATAAATGATAAAAATATTACATGAAAAAATATCTCTATAAGTATATGGGGCCCTTCCAGCCACCCTTTATTTTTGCCCCTTTGCGAAAGAGCGCTCTTAAAAGTCCTCATAGATCAGCGGCGCAACTATAAATATGAGATCGCGGTTGCACGCATATCGCATTCTCTGCTTCTCGTGCTTCTTCATTAGCACCAGACTCTTCACCTGGAACTTTGGCTTTTTGGAGAGCATGAACATTTTTGTACGATTTAGGATCTAGGATCGACAGGCGAAGAGACTGGGTGATGACGAGGGATCTTGACGAGAACAGTTGACTATTTTATTTCCGACTTTGATTAATAAATTTCAATAAAAATCTATTTTCCAATCAAGTGATAAGCGATGAAAAATTAATTGGTACAGCTGTTGTAAAAATTTATTTTGAGAAATATGATAGGTATATGATGAAAACAGAAAAGATTTTCTATCGTGTTTTGAGATTAATAATTAAAAAGAATTAATTATTCAAATCATAAATTAATTCTTTTGTTTTCAATTTATTAGTTTCAAGGAAGGCAAAATAAATTGATATTTTAATTTAAATATTTAAGCAATTATTTTATTTTGAAATTTATATATGTTTAACATGTATAATTAACACAATTATTATCGCTTTCTTAAGTTTAACGTAATAAATGACTCTCATTTAAATTAAATTATTTTACTCAGTGCATATTCTTGAGTATCCAATCTCTGTATTTGTACACGTCCGTGTAAGTTTTCTTCTCCATTTTACATAGATTAACGCCTGAATTAGGAGCGTGGATTCCCACTACTACATAGGGAACATTTTCAACAATTTCTCTTTGCATTAAAGCTCCGCCAATATCGGCAACGCATCCATACTTTTTGGTTCGTGGCTCCACGCATATGGTTTTCGTCATGTCCTCTTCCTCACACGTTGATTTTTTCATTATAGCTAAGCTCTTTACTGGAAATTTCGGTGCTTTGTCGAACGGCGAACTTCCCCAGCCAACCGAGAAGAAATTTTGGTAGTTCGATTCCTTTGTCGGCAGGCAAATGGGCTGAGTAGCAACTGATCGAGCGAGTCGTAGAATAGCAATATCATCTTTGTCTGGTAAGAAAGTGTCAAAAGCTCCTCGTAGTGGGGTGTAATCCTCGTGAATCGTTTGCTTAGCGATGCCGATCGATGCGTATTTGGCTAAGTTGAAGTTTGCATTAAATTTATCGATTTCTGTTTTGAGATTGTACTCGCCAAGTCGAACACCGGTCAAAGTGTATGTGTGTGGACCCACAAGGCAAGAAGCAGCGGTGAGGACGTGGCGATCACTTATAAGCACGCCACTGCAGTGAATTTCAGTGCCATTTGCTGTTATTGAATAAAAGTTTTATTCATTGGTTTTAATAATTACAGAGAGATAATTAAGTATTGAGTTAAGATATTTTTTAAAATTAGTATTAATTAGTAATAATGATGATAATATATTTTTCTTATCTATTTTTAAAATTTTAAAATTATATATTGTTACCTTGTTTTTGTAAATAAAAACAAAGTTATAAAGAAATTTTTAACAAAATTAATATTTGAATGAGAATAATGGATCCCTATGATTGTAGCTAATTCTAAGTGTTACACCGTATTCGTTTTGGACAAAATTGGCTGATACCATTGTTTACAGGTGAAATATTAGAACGTTGGAAATACAAAAACATTTATTGAAAATAATCCAAAAAGTTATTAGACAATTGTAAGCAATTTAAATTTTAAGTAAAGTATTATTTATGATGCACTGAGAGAAATGTTAAGAAATTTATTAGAAATATGGGAAAAATGACATATCATATAGTTATGCTATGACATACTCAGTATACAGTAATTGTTACGGCATAAATTGATCAGAAATATTATTAATACCTAATAAGTACATCTATATAATAAAATAAAAATTATTTTCAGAATTTTTACTACTTATCTTAGTACATTCTTGCAATGTAAATGAAGTACTACCGTTACAATAAATAATGATCTAAAATCGAATTACATGTTTGGTTGTCTTTAAGTATATAGTGAAAAATCTTATTTTTTCTAGCAAAATTTATATTTTTTCATGATACTATCTTCATTAAAATTTGCATAATAATTTTTTTATAAAATAATAATTTTTCTTACAAAGTAATTTTCTTACTATATCTTGACGTTACTATTTAATACAGCGAAATTTTTAAATATTTGTAATAAATTTCATTACTTATGACATTTTTCTCAGTGGTGCAATAGTATATCAAGAATACAAAAATATTAAATTATATTGTTGAAAAGATCATTTTTATTATTGACTATAAGAAATTAATTTACATTTATTATTCAATACGAATGAATATTTATTCGTTAATTTTTAAAAAGCCTTTGTTTATTACGTAAACTTTCAATTTATTTATTTAGCCTATGAGATGAATTAATCGTTTTATTTTTTTATACGTTGATAAAGTATAAATAAATGTAGTGTATAAAGTAAAGTTTTACTCACAAGTTTTATATTCTAGAAGTGCCAGCCACTCATGGTTTAGTGGATCACTAATTCCACCTTCGGTATTCCTGCTATCACTCATACTTCCACATGTAGGAGAATCAGGCCGCTTAACAGGACAACAAATTTTAAAATTTAACGTGTCATCGTTTTGAGGACCACACTTTAACTTCAGAACTTCGTCTCTAAATGCATTACGTTCACTGGCACCTTTCTTTGCTACTTCATTAATGCGGCTAACGATTGGCTCACATTCTTGTATTTTTTTACATCGCGTGTTATCTAATTCACCGGAGCCGCAAATTACATCTAAAAAAACAAATTAAAATAAAATATTAAATTTTATGAATTTAATTAGTTATTATTATCAAAAGATATTTTGTAAACTTACAGGCTTCGATAGATGCAAGGAAACATAACCCGCAAAAGACTAAAGTCAAAGCAGGATTCATGTTGCTGGCTCAATATTTGAAAAGAAATCATGACAATCTTAAAAATTCCGCTTCTTATATACTCCTTTTTTATTGACGTTTCTTTTTACTTCAAAGTGATATACAGTAACATACGTCAGTAAAATATCAATATTTTCATAGTATCCATTTAAAATATCGATTTAGAATATCCATATTTTATATAGTAATTAAATATCTTACTTCAATATATAAAGTCGTAAAACTCTTTCGCAATAACGTAATACCTTTCGTCGTGCAAATATAGTATGGTTGTTTAAATATTTATCAAGCATGAGAGGATTGAATATTATGAAATCGAATTAAATATTTAAAGGTGTGACAATATCGTAAATATATCCTACGAAAATCCAATTTTTTTTTTTAAGAAATGTTAAAATTATGAGAATTTACTTGCGATAGAGTGTCCTACTTTGTAACAAATGCACATTGTTTGTATTTTTTGTAAAGTGATCGTTTTTCTGAAAGTGTGCAAAGTAGTATCAGCTGCTTTTAAAATCAACAAAAAAAAAATGGATAAAATAAGTATTTTTCATATGGACAAGCTCACTTAAACAATTTGGTAACAATAGTACAATAAAATTCAAAAAGGTCTTTAACAAAAAATTAAAAATCAGTAAGAAATGATCTTTCCAAAATTAGTAACTTAAGTCATTATTTCAAATTATCTACTTTTATTAGATGTTGAATCAAAATACATCATTACACATCCTTTTTTCGGACAGAAATATATAAAAATCATATGTTTTGTGTAATGAAAAGTTTTAAATGCACCATAAGTGAGAGAAATACTGTAAGGGTAATATGACTACTACGTTTATTGTTTCTAGGTAGCTTCGAATTGTTAGCTTTTTAGTCGTTTTAAATCTTATATCAAATATTATTGATAGAAATGTTTTTATAAAGATGTAGTAAATTTTTTTTATTAAATTTTATTTCATTATCGTGAAACTCTCAGATAGCCCATGAATAATGTTATGCCTAATTATGTTTTTAAGTAGAGGTTTTAAATAAACAAATTGCTATGATTATTTGTATTCAGAATATATTTTGGTTTAATAATATGTACAACAAATACAGTAAATGTGGTTTTTAATAAATAACAACAATATTACATCAATTAAATTAATCTACTCAGCGCATATTCTTACTTATCCAATCCTTATATTTGAATACATTAGTGTAAGGTTTCCTTTCTATCCTGCATGGATCTATGCTGTCAGGAGCGAAAATTCCCGCTACTACATAGCGACCTTGGCTAGCTGCTTCTCTTTGCATTAAAGGTCCGCCTTCATCAGCGGCGCATCCATAATTTTTGGTACGTGGTTCCACGCATATAGTTTTTTCTGCGTGTAGAAAGCACTCGGAGTTCTTCATTATCACCTGGTTCTTCACCTGGAACTTTGGCTCTTTGTCGTGCAGTGTAGCACCCCAGCCGAGAGCACGGAAATTTTTTAATGATTTGGGATCCACGGTTGGCAGGCAAATTGGCTGGGTCGCTACCGATCTAGCTAGAGTTAGGATCGCTATGTTATCGCTGTCCTGTACGAAGTCACTGTCAGGTCCCCTAAGGAGCGAGTATTTCTCATGAGCTTTTTTTTTAGCAATGCCAATCGACGCATGCTTGGGTAAGTCATAATGGTCTTCATAAAGAATAAATGAATCGATGTCCGTTGTAAGGTTGTACTCGCCAAGTCGAACACTAACTAAGTTGTATTGTGTTTCGAGACAGGAAGCGGCTGTCAAGACATGGCGATCACTTATAAGAACACCACCGCAATGGACTTCAGTGCCTTTTGCTGTTGATTGAAAATGGTATTTTTTATCCATTATAAGAATTATAAGTATTAAGTTAATGTTTTTTATTTCTCTAACTTGAAGTTAAATTCTTGTAGTTACCTATAATTTTTATTATTAACTTATTCTTCTAAAAAGAAAACAAAACATACTAAAGAGATATTGCAGAAAAAAAATAAAAATGAATAAAAAAAATCGAATCCTATAACTGTTAGTAACTACAAGGTTTTGATATGCTATGTTAATAACTTTTATTTTTCATATTTATTGAAAAAATATAAAAAAAGCAATTAAGTTTACATTAAAATTTTGTATTCTAGTGTTTTAATATAAAACGTTAATAGATTTTAGAAAATGTAGGCAAATGTTACTCACGAGTCTTATATTCGAGAAGAGCTAACCACGGATAATCCAAAGGATCAGCTGTGCCATCACCGAATGGCATTTTGTCTTCAAGCATATCTCCACATCTACCTGGTTCAGGCTTATATACAGGACAACAAACCCCAATGTCTTTGTCATTATTGGTTCCAAGATGGCATTTTAAATTCCGAACATGTTTGTTATATGCTTCACGTTCATTTCTACCTTTTGATTGTAAATATCGAAGACGGTCAATTATTGGCTTACATTCCTTTATGTTCATACATCGCGTATTATCTAATTCACCAGAACCGCAAATTACGTCTGTGTAGCAAAAAATAAAATGTAATTATGTTTTAAATTTTAAATGTCACATTAATTATTAATACTATCAGGTAATACTTTAGTAAACTTACCAGCTTCGGTAGCTGCGAATAAACACAACCCGCAAAGGACTACAGTTAAAGCTGGATTCATGTTACTAGTTTGAGACTTTCAAAGAAACTATGCCAACTATAAGTGTTTCGCTCCTTATATGCAATTTTCATATTGTTTAGTCTAACTCAAGTCAAACATCATAAATACTCAATCATGTTTCTTAATTCTTCAATATTAACACTCTTAACAATAATTCATCTTAATGCTACCGCATTGTTCAAGCTCATCCTGACATCTCTGCAAATATAATTACATAAATACAAATATCATGAATATTTTTCATATCAATAAAGACACGTCAATGCAGCATCAAAATAATATTATTATTACAAATATTACAAAATCTTAAAAAAATATTATTAAAAAAAAACAAACAAGTCCATTGTAGCGAAAAACCGGTGCGCGCAATACGTTCGATCAATATATTCCCGACGTGCAAACACCAAGCCGGTTAATTGAATTATCAAAGAGTCGTAAATAACAATTTACCGAGTCATTGTCGTCGCGCGAGTCATACGTAAAATTAGCCTCTCTCGCGCTCGCGCGACCACAATAAGTGCGGACAAAGGGTTTAGGGCGACGCACAAAAAGCTCCCTATCCGTGCATCGAGTCCTTTATTAACGACGGCACGAGTCTTTCTCTCCTCGCCCGGAATTGTTTTCGCGGCGCATTATCCGCGATAAGCCGGCCGTAAGTAATCCGCGAGTTAAACAAAAAGAGGTGTGGCCGTATTGTTCGGCAATTAAAAGCAGCGCCGCCGAGCTCTCTCTCTGCCTCTCTCGCTCTCACCTGCGTCCCCTCGGTGTTATATTGTTTTTACGCTTTTTTTTTTTGCTCTCCTAAGGATCGAAGTGGATTTTTCGCGGACCGCTAGGCACGTCGAGTTGGATCAATTTCGCCAGGACGACGGTTGGCGGGTTTAGGGGATGTGGGTCTCGGATTGGTACTTGAGGGGTGTCTTGAGTCTTTCTCGAGAGGTGTTGGGGTAGGTGTGAAATTTTCGCGCGTGGCTCTTTCACACCTCGGGCTCCTTTTGTCCGAGGAGGTCCTTAAGGCGGAAGGAGATGAATAAAGTGTGCACACGCGTCTTTTGCTTGGTTCACACTTGGATGAAAGGAGCCCTTCGATGTTACCGGCTATTTGATCTTTGTGTGGAGAGTAGACGGTGGCAAGAGGTGTATATGGATACGTAAATGCGCGACCTGGAAAGATAGATTTAAAGTTCAAAATTTTAAATAATTTTCATTATTTAATTGATATAAACTTTGAAATTCATATTATAAATGAATTAAATGTGTTATTATAAATGTGCATATTAACATTGTTCATTTAATCATATTCGAAAATCCATTTTTTCGATTGCAAAAATAATAAA
Source organism: Eupelmus kiefferi (assembly GCA_030522745.1). Lineage (NCBI taxonomy): Eukaryota > Metazoa > Arthropoda > Insecta > Hymenoptera > Eupelmidae > Eupelmus > Eupelmus kiefferi. The sequence continues at coordinate 4,539 of JAPYZB010001053.1, read as the reverse complement.
AACCAATATTTCAAATAAATACTTTACCTAATACTAATTGGTTAAGCCAATATTTCGTTTTATTAAAAAGCACTATAATTTTATAGATAAAACTAAGGAATCAATTTTGAGGAGCGGGAAACTCTAAATGATTGAAAGCAGTAGTAGTTTTCTTTAAGTTTATTTAAACTGTTAAAATTTTAAACTATTGACTTTAATACAAAATTATAAACTACTATTAACAAATAAAACGGCTTACGAAATAATAAAACAAACGGAGATGATTTGAAAAACTCACTGGTGTCGGAGCGCGCGCGCATAATAGGCGTTTTAGAGCATATGCTTGCGAGGTGACCACCCGACGCTAACTGACACAAAAATTCGCTTCTGAGACGTCGAAGGTCGCGAAATGCGCCTATTGGTGTGTTCGCACACATAGAAAACTAGCTTGTTTACCTTGAAGAATGAAGCTTCTAGAAACGCTACTATCTAAATTTAAATCAGTGAAATTCACTGATAAGTCGTGAAGATTCACTACTTTTCAGCAAAAATACTGCAACTAATCAACATAGTTGCATCACTTTCTCTGGAAAGTAGTGAATATTCATGACTTATCAGTGAATTTTACTGATTTAAATTTACAGAATAGAATTCTAAAAGTTTCCAACGCAAACTAAAATATTACCGGGCGGGACCACTATAATATTAAAGAGTTCATAAAGTATAACTGAACTTCGATCTCTGCGTGTCAACTAGCCCCACTCTCCCCTATACGGAAATGCATAAAAAAATGTCTGTTCAAAGATTCTTTTAAAGAAATCGTCTAAGAGTATCCGATAAAAAATCGCAAAATTTATAGAATTTCTAATTTTATTTGTTAAAATAATATTACCTTCTTATAAATCGTTTTCGAAAAAGTAATTATTTGTTACTTCCTTGTTCCATATAAGGGCATGCAAGATTCAAACTTTTAAACTTCTAAATTTATAGCAATTATAGAATGAACATTCGAAATTTTGAACCCCAGCCAATTTCTCGAGTACCTTAACAAAATTACTAAATTTACTGCAGTTTCAAAGTTAAAAGTTTGATTTTTGAATTTAATCGGATAACTTTTTGTTTTTTGAAAACGTTTAAATCCATCAAGTCAGTTTACAATTACACAATAAAACATTGTTGCCTTTCCACCGTATACCCTTTGCAAAATTTATTAACAGCGATCTCGTCAAGCCCAGAACTCTCATCAGCTCCATGCTCCAATTTCCAATTACAAAACCAAGCTCATATCCTCCCTCCGCTCTCCTCTCCATCAATGGCACAATTTTTCCAGCCTCCAGCCTCTCACACACACGCACACAACCATCTCCATTCATCTTCATCCCAAAAAACAACAACCACCACCCCATCCCTAAAAACAACAAAACGGCCGTGATACCATGCACTGAGCGGTCGGCTCTCAATAAGTGGATCGCCGGGGCCCAGAACGCATTACCGCGCGACCAGCCGGACGCATTACCCATCCAGGCTACCGCTGAATAATCATCGCATATCCTCAGCGGGCGGAGATCGTGACCCGCGCGTGGGGGGCCCCGCGTACGTAGCCATATATCGCAATGACACACGGGGGCCCTTCGATTACGCCGGCAGCAGGAGCAGCAGCTCGAAAATTATTCCTCATCAGGCCCGACGTCGTATCGGGACGGACCACCGAGATTATTCTCATTTCCTGGCGTCGAGAGGCCGCTGGGATCGATATGCTGACCCTTTCGCGTAATCGAGTAATCTGCATACGTTGTGTGGCTATGTGCTCTTTGTGAGCGGAATGGGGATGGTTGTTTTTTGGTTTTTCAGAGGGAGATCTGGGTTTATGAAGTTGTCGGCGATCGGATTGGGTTTGTTATCGTTTTTTGCGTGGGGGGATGATGATGAGGGGGTTTATGTGTGGTCAGGCTTAATGTATGGTATTTGCGGGAGTGTTATTGGTGCTTTATTATATTATGGAGTGTAATTTAATTTTATTGTAATCGGTAGTCGGAGAAATATTATGTTTAGTGTTAAGAAGCTAATGAAATATAATGTGAGTAATGTTTTATTGTGTTTTTGAATATAAAATAAAAATAATAATAGCTTTTTAAAGCTATTCTTACAATGAAAAGACAATGTAACAATTTTAAATGAAAAGTATCAAATCATACTTATAGCTCACTTAGATTCACATTTTCCTTCAGAAACAGCTCATACGCCAGCTATAATAATCAAGCATTCATACTTCAAACTAAAGACTTACGTATGCTCGTTCCGTGAATAAAGAACTACATAAACAAAGTCTCAACGAGTCATAAATTCCCTCGCCTCAGCCCGGAATTCCCTGCTCACTGACGAAACTCCGTCAACGGAAACACTAGAAGGCAATAAAAAAAAAGCGTGAATCATTCCGGTACACTCGCCCGACTTTACGTATACACACGTAACAGGTATGCGCAACGCGCATCGCCTAAACTCGTCCTCATTCCGCGATAAGCCTTATCTCCCCACCCGCAGCGTGATTTTCTCTTACACACAGCGCGAAATCCCGAGCGCTAGCTCACTTTTCCTATACACACGTGCGATAACTCGTCCCCCTTTCTTTCTTTAAACCAATTTCACGAACGATACCGCATGGTTACTACCATAACCACACATACACACATACGTGTATGCAGAAAGAAGCCTCGCGACCTCCTTGCTCTAGGGTAATTCGAAAAGAGAGCGCCCTTTCCGTGGAAGCTGGCGCTCGCGCTAAATAACTGGCATTAAGCGGCCGTAACCGAGCCCACGGCCATTCAATTTGCTGATTTCCTCGCGCGCGCGCGCGCGGCCGACTCCTACTGCATACGCGGAATCTATATACCCGGGCGCCGCTAATAAAATCGCTCGCGTGCGTGAGCTAGCCGATTGATTCGCTTCGATTTTCGCGCGCGAGAGCCGCGTTTTCACTGCGCCTCGATGCGCGCGGCGTTTTGCCGCAATTTGCCGAGTGTCGTAAACGCTGTGCACTTTCTAAGGCTGCTGAGCTGAGTTCTGCATGTGAATGAGGGATTAGGTGTATGTGTGTATGTGGGGATTTAAGTGGGTGATCGGTTGGATTATCTTTGCGAAATCGGGGTCGAGTGAGATTTGCGATCGATTAGATGAGTGCTCGATTTCCGGTTGATTTGGCGCGTAATTGGCACGGGTTTGTGACGCGGTTTGTATTAGCTGATGAGGGGGGCTGAATATGTAAGAAATGTTGGAGTTTTTGTTAGATTTGTTAGAAAACGTGTGGGATTATCTTATCGGTTTGCAGGTGTTCGTTTTGATATTGTTCGGTTAATGTTTAAACTAAAAATTATGACGGAATTTGCTAAAACGTGATTTTATTCAAAGCTGCGCTCAAATTCAATAAACCGATCTAGATCCATAAATCTACGTCTACGAATTATCACGAATGAATTATTACTGCGAATGTTTGACAAATGGTCGAAACCAATGTGATGCTCATACGTCGATCATGATTTCATTAACAAATCGCATCCCCTTAATAATCCTAATTCCCCGCATAAACCCGGACAGATCCCAGCTTAATTCCCTCCCCAATTCACCCTCTCAGCATTTGTTTACTCCAATACTCCGAAATCGCGTTTAACGACCCTCATAAATCCCCGCCGCTAGTCCAGCACTCCGCGGTCATGAAATCGAAATCAGTAGGTTAAATCCTCGAGCCAGCGCTTCTCCCTGCCTCCCCTTAACAAAGCGCACCTCTCCCGTAATACGGCAACAAAACCTTACACACATCCCCCAGAGCGAAAATCCAGTCTTTCGGGGAGCGCGCGAAGAATCGAGCCGGCATGGCAGCAGAACGCCCACCGTTTGCCCGCGAAATAGCTCCCCGATGACGACGAGTTAGACACTCTCTCTCTGTCCGTGATAGACGAATGGACCGGGAGGCGTGACTCCCACGCGTCTGCGACGCACGCTCCTTATATTCATCGCTCCCCCGTGGCTCTCCTCGGCTTTCCTCTCGGGATTTTATTCTGCTCGATTATGCGTGCGCGGCCGCAGGCTATATGCGGCTTGATTTTCGGGGGGAGAGAGAAGAGCGCGTGGGTGTCGCGTGCGCGCGTGCTACGGCTTTTTGCTTGGACAGCGAGATGTCGAGGGTTTTTGGGGAGCGGGGGATGGGCTGGAGTGTTTGTTTGGGGTCTGAGAGTGATGCTGACTTTTTGGTAATGAGATGGGGATGCTTGGGGTGAGCGGAGTTGGCTTGTGCGCTAAAGCGAGAGTAATTATAATGGCTGGATTAGGTTGCGGGAGAGGCAAGAACTTTGACGTTGTTGTAGGTGTTTATGAGAATAAAAGTTAGAAAAACAAATAAATTGGGAAATTTTTTAAAGTATAAAAATGCAGTAAATGTGAGATAAAGAAAAGAGCAAGGCCATCTTTTTGTTTTTATAAGTATTCAAAATAAAATGAAATTTGCTGCAAAATCTTATACTTTTATTATTTTTCATTAATAATTTCAGATGAACTGGAAAAATAATG
>JAPYZB010001052.1:1024-17120 GCA_030522745.1 Eupelmus kiefferi | reverse complement strand
CAAAAACATTTTAATTAATTTATTAAAAGTTTATTCTTAATAAAATCTTTAAAATAATTAAATTTCAACTTTTTCAAAGTGATCACTGTTATACATATATATTAGTTTTCGCCGAACTAAAATAAATAAAAAATATATATAAAATTTTCACAATTTATGTATATAGCGCTCACTAAAATGCTTTTAACAATCAAAATAATAAAAATCTCATTATCGCAAAAACGCTAAAGTTTTTCGAGTGCGCGGCTGTTCATCAACAGTTCTCTCGTCAATCTCCAGACTTGCTTAGCCGCATTTTCCAATCCACTAGGCGATTTTCCTTTGAACAGGTCAAGATTTGGTAGAAAGTAGTGCGGGCATCTTCTGCATTGTAGACACGAGATCAGCTGCAGAAAAATTCCATTGATCCGATCGCCCAAACACGTATCGTCCCATTCTGCCTCCATCGGATGCTTTTCGCACTCATAAAGCAGCAGCGCTTTCATGTGATAGCTGGTCACCGGATTCCCCGGCAAGTCCAAATGTCGATCCCTCAACGTTTTCAAAATACTCAGACATCGTCGTCTGCAACCTCCCTGCAGCAGTTTCGTCTCGGCCTCCGTAAAAGACAATACCCAAGCGTCGCCTTCCATAGCCGACTGCTTCCCCTGCATCACGACGCTCTCCTTCGATAGCAAGTCAAACCCTTCCGTCTTCACTTCAGCAACGAGATTCGGATGTGGCCAGGGAATCTGCGGTATTGGCCAGTGCGCCGCCGATCTTGGCCAGACGCCCGAACACTTGAACGCCGGCGTGATCTGAACGACGTAGCGCTCGCGTATCCTCAGCTTCACTTCCGTCGTGTCAGCGATCATCTTCACCGAGTCTCTGTAAGCGCACTTGTCGCACGCCTGAGCAACCAGCGTCTGAAAGCGCGAGCGTATCTTGCGGGCGGACAGATAACCGGACGCGGTGATGAACTCGACCCAGAGGGACATCGACCTTTTGCGGCCGTCGCTCAGCTTGAGCACCGCGCAGCCCGGCAGGGTGCCGTCGTCCACGAAGTTAAAGACGCCCATCTGGTTGAGATAGAGGACCACCTCGAACTCGCCGGGCGAAATCACCTCGAGGCCCTCGAACTTACCGTTGCACTCGGTCAGGGAGGATATGAAGCGCGGCTCCTGGACCTCGACCTCCTTGAGGACGTCCTGGACGACCTTGCAGACCTCGCGAATGGTCTTCTGTATCTGGATCATGCGCAGCTGGACCTTCTCGCCGTAGTACTTGTTTATCTGGTAGAGCATCTTGGACTGCGCCATCATCGAGGCCGGCACCAGCAGCATCTTGCCTCCCTTTTCTTTAAACCGCTCCCGATCACGTGACCAAAACACTGAACATTCTGCAACGTCAAATCAGATCCCCAGCGTCCCGGTCCGTCCTCGACGGTCTATCTATCTCGAGCATCTCTCTCCGGCCTGGGGGCGATCTGATATCGCGGCGCCGCTGCTCGCGGCCAGCTCAAGCTAGATAAGCCGCGCGCGGCTCCTCGTTCGTAAACAATCGCGCTGCAGAAGAAGACAGGACGGGACGCGAGGCGCGAGCGCGCGCGCTCGGACGACAGAGTCCCAAGCTGCAGCCGCGCTCCTTCTCGCTCTCCCTCCGCTATACATGCGCGCGCGGTCCTTCTCCGAGCGCTACTCGGCCAAGTGCCAAGTCCCGCCTCGAGCCGTCGCGCGCCAGCTCGGGGTCACGTGTGTCGCTCGCTCTCTCTGCGGCGGCGGCTGCGCACCTCGCGCCACGCCTACCCTCCCGGTGTGTATATATCGCAATCGCGGAGAGACCCGGAGCTGGCTATATATGACGGGTCGGGTAGGAGAAAGATGAAGGGTTCTAGTTCGCGGCTGCGCGAGCGCGTTTCTACTACTGCGGGAGATGTATCGTTCTCTCTTTTGAATTTGGATGGGGTTGGGGTTTGGAGGTTTGGTAGGAGTGGGTGGTTGGCATGAGATGTGTTTTGTTGTGGGTATGTGATGTAGGGGAGCGAGAGTCATTGGCGGTGATTACGGTTCGGTGTATCGAACTGACTGTGAGACTGTAAAGAGGTTTTCGAGTAGAGCTTGATGTTATGGTTTGGATTTTTGTGATTTATAGCATTCATGGAAGCATGTTATTTTTAAAAAGAACGCTGGATAAGGATACAGCTAGAATTATAATTTTATTAAATTTTCATTCCCTTTATCCCTTTACTTTTGTGTATATTTAAAAAAGTTTTACCTATTTTAAGAATTGTGCTGCATAAATGCATAAATGCATAAATGCTGCTTAATTTATGGTAAAAAATAAAACAAATGAAGTTTTTGTTACTACAAAAGTAAAGTGGTGAAGCGTATTGGAAAGTTCAACTATCTCTTTTAACAGATCACTAATTAAAATTTTGAATATCGAGATAAAAATTACCTTTAAAAACACGAGACTAAATGTGATACATCCTATAGTATCGTATAAAAAATTATTCTGCGATAAAAGGTAAAAATTGTTTTTACTGAGTAGTAACAATTACAAATAATATTGATAATTTTTACCATTGTTAGTGTTATCGCAATAATTTTTAACAAAAAATTCTTTTTTTAATGTTAAAAAAATTATTTTTATTATTTTCATAGTTAACCTTTTATGCTTTAAAATAGCTAAATTTACTCGTTCCACATTTCATTACTATGATCGAAACCGTCACTATCAATATCCCAAAAATTGACTAATACTACACGAAGTAATTAATTCAAGATAACCTCCCCATATGTAATTGATTTACGATCCGAACATCTCGATTCCAAAGTCACACATCTTCCTCTCGAAATCGCATTCCGCAAGCGCGAACTCGTAAATTGAATCCTCGCCGCGCGGACAGATTTATTCCGTCCACGTTGACTTCGACATCGATGTTCTCGTCCCGAGGTGCGCGATGCGCGAAGGCTTCATTTAAATATTCAACAACGGCATAAGAAGCAGATAAGGATTTATATTTCGAACGCCTCTCGGCCGCTTCGGAGCTTGTACGACGGTGCGTGTATGCACTTTTTATGCGGCTCGGTCAACAGTAATTGATATTCACTACTAACGAGCCAATAGGCGTAATCAATTGCTGCTTTCGTCGGAATGCTGTCGGGCCGCTGAAATATACATCGGAATACCACCAAAGTTGCGCGATTTTCGTTTATTTCTAGGGGAACACTTAGTATTTTAATGCCTTTTGATAACATGAATAACTCATTTATTTTACCAGGAAAGATGTTGCTTGTGGCTCTTGACTTGGGAGTATATAGGAGTAAAATGGTAAATATAAATTAGGTAAAGTAACGGTTGATTGATGAAGTAATATTTATTAGAGAATATTTTTTAAGATATTAACAAAACTAATTCGAAGAGCTTCGTACGTTTATTCACCATACAACTTTTATTTAAACTTTAATTCAAAAGCGTTCTTCAGTGACATATAAAAAATAAAGATTCAGAACTACAGGTTAGAAATGTTTATTGTCTTACTTGGTAGGCAGAGTTGCAATATTTAAATCAACTAAAATACATAAATGTTCTCGGTTTTTTGTTAACTCTTTAGAATGTAAAAGAAAACGTGGTAAAAAAACAATGAATGATGTTTTAAACATAATATACTTTTTTCGAGGTAACTTCAGAATTTTAAACTTTCTAACAGTAAAATCCTGCTTAACTTCAATTCTCTTAAACATCATATAATAATTTTTATAAACAATACGATAAAAATCGTTATGGTTAATAAATTAATTCTAAAACAATTATTAACAAAAATAATAAATATATTTATAGCATGTACCATTAAATATTAACAAACATTAATACAGAAAATAAACTTTCGAATGAGGATGTTAAATATAAGAATTCAGAATTTTGTATAAAATCATCATTTTTAAAAATACATTTGAACAAAATCTGAACTTCTAATCCACTTCGCAAAAAATCTGCCCGAACAAAAATACTATTTTTTTCTTCTTGAAAATACAGTCCATTTTTACAGATGCAGCCGAAGCCTCTTTCACGGCTAATTGAATAAAGCTCGGGAATCCAATCTACTCCAAGTTGGAGCGGAAGATTGCTACCCGCGCCCATCTCGTCCCCCTTCTCTCTCTCTCCCACTCTCTCTAACTCTCTAATGCGACTTGATTCATGAGAGCAGCAGCGCATTACGCTCTGTACGAGGGGTCAAACGCACCGATGCCGTCGCCGTAATGTTTCAGCCCTCGAGAGAAGCAGCAGCGCGTTTTCCTCGAGAGCTCGAGCGGTCCTAAATGTGCCTTTCATCATCCCGTTCCGACGTAATTCGGTTAGCTCCCTGAATTATTTGTATACTGGCCGGAGCAGTACTGCAGACTCACGCTGATTAGATAATAACACGCCGCTCGGAAAACAAACTCTGTAAATTCACTTGTTTTGTATTAAAGCTTTTCGAATGGATTTTAGTTTGCCTGAATTGGCATTTTTTTATTTCTTTTTTAAATATTTTACTTACTGCAAAAAGGATACTCCATCCATCATTATTGTTTACGGAGTAACTCTCGAATAACAAAGCATCAATTCTGAAATAAAATCATCCCGACGATGTTCGTCAAATTAACCAGCGACTAAATTAATCAACACCGGATTAAAAAAAAGAATACCCGGGCGACGTTTTTAACGAAAGCACAATCCTTCGACTCTCAACTCTCATCTCTCTTTTATTCCTCCGGTCTCGTCTCTCTTCTCCACGGCTACACGTTCCTGTTGGCCGTTCCTTTTTTTCATCCTCGTCGCTTTCGTTCGCCGAAATTTTTGATCATTAACCTCCCGCATGCGGCCCGTCGGATACTCTTTTTAATTCTCTTTCTCTCCGCGCCGCACGAGCGCGCGACTGATAAGATCAGAGGATGCGCGCGGGCGCGCGTGTTTTCACCGCTGTTTCGTGGAACGCTGAAGAAGATAGAGTCTTCATCGCGCGCGCCGAGGCCCGGCGGCCTGTAATAGCATGACCTCCTTCTTCGGCAATCAAAATAATTTTCGAATCTCGTCTCTTTCTCGGCTCGTTGATTGGCTTGCGTTTACCTGTAAACTTACGCTTTTATGGTGCCGTTCGAACAAACTTTTTCCTTTTTGTTTAATTAAAGTATTGCTGATGATTATAAGTATTTGCGAGGAACAATTGTGGTAATGGGTTGAGAGGTTTTAAAGAAAATAATAGTTTTTTTTAATTAATTTTATTATATCGAAGAATATATTTTTTTAACAGAAATGTATAGTTACAAAATCCTAAGTTCATCCATAATTCGCCTCATTATGTCTAATCTAAAAACTCCTCACCAAAACAATCACCTTCACTGAAAAGCGCAAGCGAACATCTTCCCAAAACAGAACGCAACTTCTCGACAAAACCGAAAAAGCCTCCTTCTCTAATCCCCGCATTGACACTTCCTCCGACCCCCAAACATCTCCAACTGCAAAAGCGCAAGGAGACACACTCAGGCTGCAAGCGCGCAGCACTCCGGCATTCACAAGGGCCACTCCAAGCGCCGACTGACCTATTCATCCACTCGGTCGTGTGCGAGCCGCCCTTCGATGTTGTGTCAATTTCTCTCAAGGGTCTCAAGAGTCTTGCGCAACGAGCCGAGCGGGGAGATCCGAGGCGGCTATCTTGAAAAGGGAGAGAAGAAACGAGAAGAGGAAAAAAATGGAGCAATCCAGCTTTGTAAAGCAGGGCCCGAGAGCATCGCTCCCGGTAATCCTCGGGTAATCCGTGATGCAGCCGGCCTATTTCATGCAGCCGCGCACACGTAAAGTCTCTCTGAGAGCAAGTCGAGCAAATATACCTAGAAGGGAGAATTCGAGACGCATCGTCTTGATTTTAGGATAGACATTGGGCTTATTGTAACGTTGCGAGTTCTGTGATTATCTGCTTCGTTTTTTTTTGTTGAGTTTCGATTCTGTGAGAAATGATTTTTTTTCGAGCTCTACTTGTTTGGAGATCGTAGAGAGGACGGCAGGTTTGTTTTTGATGAAATTAAGACGTATCTTATACTGTTTAATTTTTCGGCATAAATCAAACTCCTTACGTAAAGTTTTTTGAATTAGAAATTTAAATTAATTTCTACTTTCTAGTAAATATTATGCCGATTCAAATATTTGTTTTTCCCATCGTAAAACTTGGAATCAAGAATAAAATAAATCTAAACTTTCTAAGTATAAAATCGAGCTATCTATTTCTTATATAAATCATAAAGTTTGTAATTACCATCTCCATACACGTTATATTCAATCAATCGTTGATTAGATCCTGAGATGAAGCCTCTCTCCGATAGGTGATCCTTATCGTTGCTTTTCCCCAGCTTTAAAAAGGCAGGCTCAAATTCTTGAAGTCTAGAGATAAAATTATTAGAATTTATCAGATGATTTTTTATAAGATAAAATATCTAGTTTTGTAGTCTGCACTCGTTAAGTATTAAAAAATTCATTATAAGGAATTCACGTAAGAAAAAGAATTTATGGGAATTCTTGGTATTTAAAATATACTCTTCAAGCTCATTAGTACAGAGCTCCGTAGTTTGTCAGCTTAATCAGAGACCGAAATCACAATTTCTTAATTCAAACTAACTTATTCAGCGAAAATTGTCACATATTTAATCATTTACATCTGCTAGTCTCTTTTATATTTTAAACGTTATTATTGATGCAAATAGAATCGTCTAGTCGAGGATGTATAATAAGCCAAAATAACAACCAGGTGTCCGACTGTTTGGGCTGTTTTACTCACATACATCTGCATATCATTGTAGATCTAGCTATAGTGAAGAATCTTCTATTCAAAAAGAATAGATAAACATTTGATGTCGTTTGACTTTTATTTTTTATAAAATATTTATTATTATATGTAATTACAGTTGAATATACTGTATTATTTTCAATAATTAGTTTATTGATTGAATCACTTACATAAATTTATATAAATATATCCTTTATTTGTAAAGTTGCTCTAAAAATAAAAAATTAACCAATTTTTATAAAATAAACATTCTTTGCAAAGTATTTGAAAGTACAAAAGAAAAATAAAAACCTCTTTACTCACCACTTATCTCTCACTGAACATCTTAGCAAGCTCAGCCCATCCATACACCTCTCAACCTGAATTTTCGCTCACTTTTTCAGCCTTTGAACTCCTTCCGCGGCGCCTTTCCTCAGCGCTCCGCGTAAATTAACGCGTCCGGAAAGGTGCCGATGCATCTCGCGCTCTTTATAAACACAGGCATTATGCTCGTTTCCCCGGTGCCGGTACTTTATGCGTCCGCGCGCGCGCGCGCGTTATCTCCAGGTAATAAAGGTACATTATGAGAAAGCGCACGTGGCGCGCATAATTCATCCGTTCCGCGGCCCCGCGCGTTTTCCATTGTGTGCGCGGCGGAGGCGTGCGTGTATACACGCCGCGAAGGTGAGATTAATCGTCCCGATCGCGGCGATTGTGGGCGTATGTGTACACGCTGGTGTAGGTGGAAATCGTTTCTCTCGCGCAGGCTTAAGTGCTTTAGCACGCGTGGTACAGCCCTGAGTTTTCCGGGGGGAGGGCTGGAGAAGGGGAGATAATTTGGAATATTGAGGTGTTATTGATGAATTTTCGGTTGGGGTGAAAAGGGGAAGTGTTGAGTGGAGGTTTTGTTTTTTCGGATGGGGGAGTGCTGGTTTTATTTCTAATGTGAACTGCTGGGCAACTTTTAGTGTGGAGTTTTATTTCTTTATGAACATTTTTGAACTATGAAAAATGTTAAATGAGAAATCGTAATTTAATGCTTGAATCTGAGTTATACATGTTATAATAAAAAAAGAAACTATTACCTTATTTAAAGAGATTCGTGATTTATTAGGATTCAATGAAACAAAACTGTTATGATATTGAATACAATGTTTCGGCTGGTTCTAATCAATGCAAACATTCGAAACATAAAGCACAGAAAACTAGTTCGCTGTCAAGTCCTCTACTAAAAAAACCCAACAGAAAATCTAAAGCAAACCGAAAAACAAATCGCACAATTCCCTCCAACATCACTATCAAAAAGCCCTTAACGAAAAACAACTCCCCGCTCCCCAAAACACAGCCGACCCATCTCGAAAAGCAGGAACAGTGTCATCATCATCGCCTCTACATTCAGGCTGCATTACACCCGTCGGGGGGAGCATTGCTCATTGTAGAAGCGGCTCCTGCGCTTAATCTGTTTGCCGGGGCGGCCGCTAAGTGGTTTCTCGTCCCGCGCGCGCGACACATGTCGTTACATCGTTGCTCTATTGTTGTCGCAGCCCTCGGCAGATATACAGCAGTGCTGCTCTCTCGCAGGCCGAAAAAAGAAGATACGAGGGCTGCTCACGCACTAATAGAGCACCACTTGACGCCGATGCAGCGGGATCTTTCTCTCTGCGAGCGGTCTTCTGGGCGCGCGCGTGTTGGAGCTTTTGTTCGGGAGATTTTCGGTTCCGGGCTGGCGGGCTCCCTTGTGATGTTGGAGAGGAGGCGTCGGGATGTGCGGGGTGGTAATCGAAGTGAAATTCGCGAGGAATCGGACAGTTAGTGAGTTGTTGTTTTGGGGATTGAAAAGATGGAAAAGTTTGTGGATTAAAAGAAACGAATGGAAAAGTTTGTGGATTAATAGAAAAGGTTTCTAGAGAAAAGACTTTATCAAAGTTTGTAATGAAAATCAAATATTCTTATATAAAATTCAGTAGATTAAGTTGTGCATATCCTATTTATACAACATACCGCCTTTACATTCGCAGACTTTCTAATATCTCACAAAAAGCAGTGGGCGTATGATAAACTCACACAACCAGCAAACCAAATCTGTTATAAATCCAATCCCCTATCCTATTAATCGGCAAATGATTCATTCTAATGAGACATAAATACGTGACGTATCACAGCTTTGCGGCCGCAGGTACAGAGGGACGGTATCCCGACAATGGATTCGACAGCACGAGCCGAGCGCTCTTATCTTGCCTGTGCTACGTTTATTCGCCGCGGGAGAGTCAAGGGGCATGCGCGTTGTTTTCCCGGGGCTGGCTCACGAACTCACACCCCCTTCTTATCTCAGGCTCGAGAGCTTGCGCAGTCGCGCCGATGCTGGCTCAAAGGAGGAGCGACGCTGCTGGTTGGGGATAGTTAGATGTTGGTTTTTCGATAGTGTTTTTTTCTTTTTTAATGAGATAAATCGAAGGTCTGCTTCTGCATGATCGAACGAAATTAAAATATTTATGGGGTTGTTTTTCGAAGCCTAGGAAGTATGCTGTTTTTATGCAGTACATATAAAATACGTACTTTACAGTTCTTATTAAAAATATCTGTTAAAGCTTAGCTAGTCGAAGTCTAATCTGAAAACTAACACTTTAGCAAAGCGGATACAAATTTTAAAATAGTATACGCAGCCCGAAACGTTTAAAAACTATATAATAGGAAGGCACTTTATCAAGAGCTAGTTTGTAAAACACAGTCATCAAGCGAAAATAGCTCTTCTCGTCCAAGTAGCGCTTCCGACGTACACAAAAGAACGCTACTATTTTCATCCAATGCGACTCCCTGGAGCTGTCCCAAGAGACAGTACACACGAGGCTCGCAGAGTAATTGGGTTTTGACGTTTCGGTAGCACGCGCACTGCGCTCAGATGTCAAGCGGGTAGTGAAACATAAGAGTCGAGCTTCTCGAGATGTTAACGACTGTTTGAAATCTAAATTTTTTTCGTTTTTTAAAATTTCGAAATTGTTTTTAAATCCATGTTGAGGTTGGAAATAAAAGGTATATGCAGTCGGTATTAAAAATAACTTCCTTGTAATTTATTTAATAATTAAAGAGTTGAAAAGGATAATTATTTATAAAAGAACAAACTTTACGTCCATAATTTACATGTATAATTTGTTGAATCCGATATCCGAAAATTCATGACAAGCTGACCTTTGGTATTATATTTTATTAACACTATTAAGCGGAGAAAAACATGATTTTAAAAGCGCTAATTACAACAAAACGATACAATCAAACGTATTATCAATCCTAAATATTATAAAAATACAATTTATCTCCTGTTTTATTCTAGCGCAGTGACGCTAACGCGACAAGCCGAGAGTCACGCGCCTTTATTTATTTCGTGCCTATCGATCGGAGAAAAGTGTCAACGGGTCCCGTGACAAGTTTTCCCTGATAATGTCGATTTCGTCACGAGCACCGCGCGAAGCGATTTCCTCTCCGTACACGCATCCTCGGCCTATCGATACTTCATTAGCTGCCGGGACAACAGGTTTAATGTCTTGTTCGTCCGATAAGCCGTTCGAATAATGGCTGCGTGAACGACTTCGAAAACATTCGAAGATGAGATCGCTCTGGAGCGGCGATCAACATTCGGCTCGGAGAGGAAGAGAAAGAGCTGATAAGAGAACGCGTTTGTTCGGTTATAAGAACTGGTTCGATGGAAATAATAATTACCGGGTTTTTTGTGCTAAATTTGCGTTATTGCTCTGTTAAAAATGATGCCTTCGTATTAAATTTAATTTAATTATGTTTTAGTTGTTTTATACAGTTTTTTAAGAATATTATTACATAAAAACATGATTATTAGATTTAAAGACGCCGCTTTATATAGCGTCATTAATAGCCTATATTTCATTTCTTTTTTTGACTATTTGTTTATATTTCATGAATATTTCTGAATTTTTTTGTATGTTTAATAGTGACAAATTTAAACTTTGAAATAATTAAGGTTTTTCGAAACTCACTGTAAGTAAAATACGAGCAAAAAATGTATTTTCATGATTTTAATTGGCGACTGAAAGGGTTAAAGTATATTTTTATAATTATTTGTACGAAATATAAGTAAATACAGAATCTTGTACGCTATAGGCTAATTATCCTTAGTATATTTTACTAAGGTAATTTTGTTTGAGAATTCCGATGTTTAACACGAATGTAACAACTTAATCTATTTGGGAAACACATTTTTTAAGCATTAATTAAAATATTTCATAAAATTTTCAATTTCATTACAGTACTGCAGATTTTCTCAAGCCATATATAATGCGAAGGGTAATAAAAGTAATGCTGCCACGGTATTCAACAGTTGCAATAAATTTCTCGAATAAAAATCTCGGTTTTATATTAAACATAAATTCAACGCAATGCTCGCTGGTCTTTTTTAATAAAACGCGGATTTTATCGTTGTAAATGCAAAGCGAAGATTTTATCGCCGGAATAATTCAAAATAATTTAAAGTTGATCCTTAACGCTGACACAACGTATTTCTTCAATGCTATCTGCAACCTGTGATCGCAGGCAACAAGGATTTTTTTCTTGCTTTATCGTCCTGTCCTCTCTCTTTTTTGGATCGTCACTGGCCAGGAGCCTCAGAAACAATTTTAGGTTTAAAATTTCTAACATCCTCCGGGACTTACCAATACATTTTCATTAGCAAGTTAAAAAAATGTTAGTTTTTTCTTCCCTTATCAGTGTACTTCGATCTATCGTTTTTTTTTTTTTTTTTAATTTTTATAATCCTTTTATATCCCTTTTGTATATCTTCCACAATTTTTCGTTTTCATTTTTGATTCTTCGTACTATATAAAATTTTGTTCTTATTTTTAGATTTTTACATACAAATAATTTTTACAAAGTAGAATTTTAGTCAACCCCACTGTATATGATTCCAATCCTCAAATTATCATCTTCACTGTAAAAACAAAAACAAAATAAAAAATGATTTCCATAGTTTACCCAGGGTTATATCTTTCACCGGTAACGTAGCGTTACTTTGATAGTGAAATACAAAAAATCGTTTATGCACATAGTATCATTAAAAACCCTTTTTTCCCTAACATTAAAATTATAGAATAGGATCCCTGAAAACATCTATTTTTCCTCCGAACCCCTCGCCTTTTTTCCGCTCATCGAAAAAGCGCGAGAACTCGGGAAGAAGGTGCCTGCGCGAAAGCCCGTGCGCGCAATGTCCTGGGGATCGATTGTGGACGCAGCAGGGAGGCTCCTCCCACGGTCGGCCATCTTGCGCACAGCGTCGCGGCCCTCTCTCGCGCGCACACGCACCGCACGTTCTATATATCACGCCGCCACGCTTGGCTGCCTCCAGGATTCCTCCTCGGCGGCACCCCGGCTCCGTGGGCTTTTCGAGCGAGGGTGGCGGCTCGGGTTGAGGAATCGCCGGGAGCTGGGTTTGGGATGACTATGCTGTGTGGTGGTTTTGGGCGACTGATTCTTTGGTTTTTTAGGGGTATTGAGATTTTACGATATTGTAATTTAATAATCTGATATCGGATTATTTACACTGTTAATTGGTTTAGTATAGATAGGTAATTATCAAATTTTAAATAGAAGATGTCTCAATTTAATAACACGATATTCTTTTGATATGTAGATAAAAAGTTCAATAATGTAACTATCTTCTATCAAAATACTCAAGTATGATATCTTTTGTCGTACGACTGCTTAATATCAGCTAATTTGGTATAAAGGACTTAGAGGACATTTCAGCTTGCAAGTATGACTTAAAAAAACTAATTTGAATTATTTTAAACTTTAGTTTGTATGAATTTAAGAAAAAAGTCTTGCATTGCTTTTTGGAATAGAAATTATCAATGAAGATCAATAAATCTTCTTTCATAAAATAATTTTTATACAAGGAGGCTTGTTTGATTTGCTAAATTACATTAATAGAAAATTATATTAAAATACATTAAAAAAATTTTTAATATGTAAGTTAATATAAATTAGTTAATAGATGGAGATAAAAAACATGCGTGTTCCTATTTCTAGCATAAAACTGGACATATTTGAGGACATGAAGCAAAAATATGATTATATAAAAAATAATTACATATGTGTAAATTAAATTGCTGTTCGCTATGGCAATAAATTGTTATATGTGCATGTACCGATTCTTATATATTTATATCACTTTTTTTCATGTTTTTAAGTATGTTCACAATTTTCTCTAATAAATATTGTAACTTGTATGATTTTTTTCTCTATCCACGTTCACCTGAAATTATGAGAAAATATCTAATAAACATAACTACAGTAATTAAATCAGTATCTTTAACCATTCAATAAAATGAATTTCACTAGAGCAAATAGATATTTGCGTTTGAATATTTATTAGAATATTTATTTTTGACAATATTAATGCAATTATATTTTATTTTTGTTACAGGTTCTTAAGTACTGCGATCATCTTCATGGAAAATGGTACTTCTCGGAGGTTCGCGCGATCTTTTCACGACGATACTTACTGCAAAACATCGCGATAGAAATCTTTCTTGCAAGTCGAAGTAAGTAACAACGAAAGACTATTTACTGAAAAAGAATAAATCTAATTCAAATTTCAATTTATACAATTTAAAATTTTAATAATTACTTTAACTAATAAAAATTCCATCTATATAACTGATTAGCTTTACATATTTTTATAGATATTATTTATAATTAAAAAATTCGTACGTATTTTACTAGTAATTTGATACTCTCAAAATTAAAATATGCTCCCCTTAATTCGCAAAATTAGCCGTTATTATCAAAACAGCTTTTTTACAGAAAAAATCAATATTACATAACTTTATTGTTCAATTAAAGTCTCAAAAACTCTAACGCCTACAGCCATTCCAGTTTTTTCTACACACCTAATGTTGCCTCTTATTCCGACCACCGAAATGCCCGCTTGTCCGATATTCTCTTTCTTGCTCAATGGAACGCTGCCGCATTACTCTGCGCGCGTTCCCGTGGACTCAAGGGACGGAATCGTATCCCATATACGCGCGCATAATTGCTTATATAGCGCACCGCCACGGAATCCGGAGCTCGCGTCTAGGTGTTCGCCTTCCTTCGGTTTTAGCGCAATAAATATCCCAACGAGACGCGGCATGCCTTTTTCTCTCTCTCGGTCAGGCCGATTTATTTGTCGAACGCGCGCGATTATGCACCTGTGCTGCGCGCGGCGCAAGATTCCATCAAAGGCGAATGAATTTATTTCCAAGGAATTATCTCCGTTCGCGATTGTTTAACTCCAATTATTTTTTTTTTTTAAAGTTTATTTAGTAAATACTGTTTGTGTGAAATAAAGAAAAATAAATGAAATGATATTCAAAATGCAATGGAAATAGTAAATCCTAAATGACTATTTTGAAATCTCATTTTGTTATTTATGTAAATGAATGTTTAAAAATATAAAAAAAAGTAAAAAGAAAAATGTAGGATCCACTCAATTAGCCATGATTCAATACTTTCATTAAAGGGACAAGACCCTAGATTTTCTTTTTAAATAACGCTAATTAATACTCGAACTTGAGTGTCCACCGGCGCACGCTGCGCGTTAATGAAAATCCATTAAAAGCCACCTCTCTCTCACGATGCCAAGATTAACACTACCAGCGAGCGTCTTTCGAAGAGAACGTTCGTCTCTCTCTCTCTTTCTCTTTCTCTCTCGCGCTCTCTGCCTTGTAAATTGGGCAGTTGCTCGTATACCTGGATGCTATGTAAATTCCAGTGCCGCGCGCGCTGCGTCCTCGAGATCCTAATCTAATGGGCCTACGCGACGGTGATACTCGTTTGCGTGTGTGAAATTTCGACGCGGCGACAGTTTGGCGACGTGGACTTTCGACTTGTGCTCTACGTTTTATTCTATGTCGGTGTGTGCATCTTTTTTTTCGAAATATACGCCAGGGACGCGCGCGGCGAACTTTTGAATATCAAAAACAATTATGAGATTAGTAAGTTAAAGGTTGCATGAAAATTTCCTAGCCGTACTAAAGATACTCGTATACAGCGGTACTTTATAACGTGGAGACTAATAAATTTATTTTCTATCTTGTTTAATGCTAACGTTCATTACAACTCATTCGGCGGGGAGTAATAGCTTTATGACCCCGGCTCGTTTACCTCTCGAATTAAAAAGAAGTTTCATACGTTAATGCAGTCGTTAAACGTGTAATTGCGAAATGCACAGCGCGCACGATGAACGCGACTCGTTTTATATCGTAGCTATATCGCGGTATGAACTATAAATAGTGATACTTTTAGAACGTTTTTTATTCGTGAAATTGCTTCATAATTAGACTAAGATTTAATGATTATTTGAAAATGAAAGTTTTTATGTAAATCATCTAAAATTAGTATTTAAAAAATTATTGGAATACTTTACCATTGCAGTAAAACCGAATTTATTATTTTTATAAAGTATGAAATAAAAGCTCAAAAATGACATAAATTTAATGTGCTATGAAATTATTGTTCTGTATTTTTTATTTTCTTATTCAAATATTTTTAGACAAATTTTATGCCATAAAATATACATTATTCCTAAAAAGCCATAAAGGCAAACCTATATATAGTCAGCTGAGCCCAAAGATAGACGAACATATTTCAAAGTGCGCTTTTGCGCTCTTATATAAAAGCTTAATTAAATTTTTCTATGCGCCATAAAATCTGCATCCACTCGCTCGACCTAGAAAAAGCGCCTTATTTACGTATAAAAAAACTTTAAAAGATACACACATTCGCTCTCCTAAATAAATCAATCGCCGAAGCCGGCTTTATCGTAAAAGGTGCAGCGCATTGCCGGGGTCTAAAGTTACGGGAGGCCCTGCGCGCGGCGCGTAAGGTAGCCGTACTTATGGTTACAGCTTCCTTACACGCCATCTCATCCTCCGCTGCGGAAAATTTATGTAAAATCGACAAGCATCTCGTGTAATATCGCGGCTGCCGCGTATAGCGCGGCAATAGAATATAGCGAGGCTCTCGGTGTGTCGAATTAATTCCGAGCTGAATATGCATGATGCCGATTTTTTTGTTTGTAATATATATTTTTTCCCCAATTAAGTTTTTTATATTTTACAAACGTAGTCACGTTAATTTGCATAAACGTAAAACATGTGTTGAGAGAGCGCTCAGCAAGTCTGAGAAGGCAGGAAATGTTTTTTAGAGAGTTAAAATAATAATTGCAAACTTGTCGAATTATAGTGTAAAATCGTGATCAATAAACTTCTTCGTTTTAATTACAGTTTAAAAAGAAAATTACTTTATGTTCTT
>JAPYZB010001051.1:0-16101 GCA_030522745.1 Eupelmus kiefferi | reverse complement strand
TGAAGTCTGAATCACGCGCAGCCTTTTCTACTACTAAGGAAAAAATGACGAGCGTAATTGATGAGCTAGTGATGCATATACTCTAGGACTTGTTTTCCAATTGTATTGCCTTGATTTAATTTGCAATAAAATATAAAGACATGCAAATTATCCTAGAAATCAAAAATAGCTAAACACACACGATGACGCCGATTGTTTGTTAATGCGACGCGCACTTGACACTGCGAAAATATCTATGCCGATCAGCCGTGTCGTCAATTTTATAAATAAGTTTACACAGCCGCTAACACAGCAAAAACCCAACAAAACTAAAACCTTCCCTATCCCCTTAAAAATCCGCTCAAACCAGCCGCGCGGCTAATGATGACTGATAAAGAGGTCATATTCGCCGCTGATAACTAGGCGCGCCTCGCGCGAAGGCAGTTTGTAGCTACAGCTTGTATGCGCGCTCACGCTTTTTGTCGCGCCGCGCGACTTAACAGGCTTGTAATTGTTTTGTCCGCGCGCCGGCCGAGCTGGATTCTGCATTCTTGTCGAACAGGACTACTCCGAACCGACGAGAGTATATAGATAGGAGCCGGCCGTCGTAGTATAAACATCGATAAAGGTGTAAGAAAATTTTCTGCGCCAGGATGAGAGAGAGAACACGGCGCGAGTACAAGGAGGTGTTGGGAGGAATGCCTGGTAGGCGAGATGGTTGTGTCGATAGTGACTTGGTTGGGTGGGGAGCTGAGTGGAATTGAAAAAATTTTGGCTTGGGGGTGTTGAAGTAAAAAAGAAGGTAAAAATGTCTTTGTTTGGTTGTTGTCAACAAGGTTGTGAGAGTTGACGATCGAATGAATGTATAGACTTTCTAGAATCTAATTTTAATTCTCTTTTAATACGGTCCTGATCCTCGTGTAATGAGTTTCCGGGTAATGAAGGATAAATGTTTGCATTTAATAGGCACTAATACCGGCCTAAGCTGATCGATATTCCGATGGAATAATAAATTAAAGCAGACGGGATCTAAAGTATAACCAAAAATCTATTATTGAACAACACAGCGACTAGCGCAATAACAACAAAATCGTTCCTTAAAATAATCAATATAAAAATTTTACGATTTGTCGTATCTCGTGGGTTATCGGTACAGCGTCTGGCTTGATAATAAGCTAAAGAGCTTGCCAGCCCTAATTAATCGTAAATCACTTGGCGGAGTATCGACCTACAGGCCGGATTAACGGGTGAGCATCGGCTGCTGAATTGCCATCAATATTCCTGTAATGCTCAACAATGCGCGTGTATACACAAAATTTGTATCTGATTTTCCAGTGAGCATATGTACCTATTGATGTGAATTTTGTGCCGCTTAATGAGGATCATATTCTGATGGATTTAGAAGGACAGTATTGTATTTTTTTTATCATTTATTTAGTTAATTAGTGTAAGTAATTCATTATTAATATTAATATTAACTTTTTTTCAAGTGCAGTAACCAAACATGATAATTACTCAATTATAACAATAACCTATTACACTCAACGCATTACTTATCCCTCAATTAACTAGTGATTTAAAAATGTAGCACATAAGGGCCAAGAAAAAGCGACCTTGACTGTCGCCTCCTTGTAACTTTCACATTGCAATAAATAAGAAAAGTAATTTCTTCTTCTACCCGTGCGCCTGCGCCCGACGCTAAATAAAAGTCAATATTTAGGATTGTAATTCCCAGCTAATTAAGGATCCACGAAATATATTCGCGCAAGCCTCTCTCCTCTTTCTTTTACACGCATATATACAACGTCGCCGAAACACTCGGGATTAATAAAACGAGACGTTCGGCACGCGATATATTCGTGGTAGAAATATCTTGAAGGCGCCTAATTGTCATGTGATAATGAGGCGGCCAGGATGATTCGGCACACGAGCGGTGATCCATTTTAACGCCGCCGAATATGCAAATGTAAATTGGGATCGGCATGAGTTAGGCGAACGGATTCTCGCTTTCTACCCTCCTTATACCTTACTGGTTTGGTATAGCTATTTTTTTTTCTTATTAGCTGTTCTCCTCTACTCTTACGTCGCGCCAAATTACAAGATTTCTTCTGCGGAACGATCGCTGAGAGATAAAAACTGCGGGGTCTAACTGATGGTGTACCGAAACGAAGGTGAGCTGGAGAAATGCGTAAGTAAGGACGTAAAATGTAAGCTGCGAAATGCTTTTTACTTCAAACGATTGAGGGCTCAAAGCAATTATAAAGTTTTTAATGTGACTATAATAGGTGAAGTACTTTAAAAATAATTCTATCATTAAAAAATTGAGGTAAATGTCAAATTTTGCGTTTTCTTATCCCTGGTAGAAACATAACGACAAATTAGCTAATTTACTGTCAATTTGTCAAAATTAACGGTAAATTAGCTAGATTACCGTTAAGATTCTACCAGGGATAATTTAATTTAGTTCTATTTTTCTATTTATAATTTAAAAAAGATATTTCGTTGCAGCATATCATTATCTAATTTTTCAACAAATCTCAAGCACATTTTTCTACTTTCTCCGTTTTCAACATCAACATTCACAGAGCACTTTCTCCAACCGATTTCCCAGCGACATTCCACCCTCGAGCTCGGCAAAGTCAATTTATAACTCTCGCGCTCGCAAGCCGAGCAAAAAATCCCTTGGCGCAGCATCCTCCAGATTTTTTCCCAGCCCCAGCCGCGCGACACCCGGCAAAAGCGAGCAACACAGCCGACAAAAAGAGTCACCAGCTCGCGTTATCACCGGCTATTTTCATTAAAGCCCCGCGCGAGAAGGAATATTGGCAATACAGCCGCCGAGCCCGTAAGAGGAACGATCTTCAATCTATATGTAAGTGAGGCTGCTCTCTCTCTCTCTCCTGGAGCCCTCAGGCCTCCTCCTCTCTTCCCTCTCTCAAAGTGGAGGTCGCCGCCTTGCCGATGAGATAAGATCGACTCTCCTCGCAAGAGATCATCGGTAGCCGCACCGGGAGCCGAGATGCATAGATCATATTAATGGCGAGGATGCCACGAGAAGGAGAGAGAGAGAGAGAGAGTCGCGGACGAAAGCCTTTTGCGTTGTTGAAAACGAGGAAATTAATTAATCGGCGAGCAGCCGGCGAATCTTTATTTTTCCGTTAATTGTGCAGAACGAATTAGGGATGATTTACCGATAAGTGATTCGATTAATTTATCCCGAGGCGGCGATCGGCGCGGCTGCGCGCGATATTTGAAAGTGCTACCGGATATTTACCGGTTTTCAGGAATCCGCGACCGATCCCGGCCTTTTTTGGTTTTAGGTACGAGTTATCGGTAGCGAAGGGAGCGATTTGAAATTTCGTTTCAAACGCGCGACTTGGAGGCTCCCGCGAGGTAAATTGGATCTAATGGCTCCAACTTGTTAGATCTAAATTGTCGGAAATTATCGTTTCTGTAGTTGCAAGTCTGTTTCGACGAGCTCGATTTTCTCGGCGAGCGCGCTCGGAAAATCGGCCGATCGTTAAAGTGCAATAAAAATTGCAAAATATGTAGTCCGCGTAGATATATTATTCGACGGGCTTCTGATAATTGTGATTCAATTTGAATCCCGTAACGGAAGGACATAAATGCATAGCCGATCGCGCGAGCGGCTCGATAAATAACAGTCAAAAAATCGGGCGCAGTCGGAGATCGAGAGATTTATCGAACGGCTCGGCTCTACATATTACTTGGTAGTGTGATTTATCTTCCATTACTATCATTATCGTCGATTTGCATCTAAATCACAAAGCTCGGCCGCCTCTACATGTAAAACCCCATTTTCAATCGCGCGCATCACTGCCGATTTTTTTCCCCCGACACAAAACCGATACCTCCGCGTCATTAGCCGCACAATAAACAACAAATAAAAAAGTCCACCGGTAATTAACACGCTGAGAAATCTATAGATGGTACCGAGTCAATCGGCGATCTCGGAAGGCAAAAGCGAGGCGATAAACATCGATCGGCAGCCGCAGATAGATCATCGGCGCGTGCGCACTGCTCGCCTTCTTACGCATTCTCCAGCTGGGCGTATACAGGTACATAGTCGATTGCTCGCATATATACATCCTCCAATTTTTCTTTTTCAGCCCGCAGGCTGCTGACGAGCATAGGACGGCCTTGAAAATAACCCTAAGATTTTCTCGCCAGGGAGGATAATGTATCGATCATCGGGCTGTCAAATTATAGGATAACGCACGGGCAGATGAAGGCATGGAGATAAGAGCGCGCTGGAACAGCGATAAAGAAAATTATTTTGATTTCGAGGGAGGGCCTTTGATCGATGCGTCGCTGGAATGTTTATGCCGACGCGACGCGGGAGTTTTGAATTAATAAGCGAGAGTCTGTTTAATATTTTAGTGCAAGAGCCTTCTATTATGGGGCCTTTATCTTGAATTTTAATGGATGGTATTAATTGAACGATAGCTGGGAGAGGAAGATGGATATTGGATTTCTATTTAGAGGCTTTCCTCGTGGCGGTGCGAGGCGAAAATCGATGCTTTGGGTATAAGGATGATGCTGACTGGCGAGTTTGCGAATGCCATTCCCGGCATACTTCGGCGAGTTTATGTGTTTTATGGGTTTTTCAATGGGCGCCGCAACAATTGATTTGCATGAATTTGTCGTTGTGTTTTAGTATCATTATAGTAATATATTGTGGAATTTTGCTGAAAAAAGAAGAAATGAATTCACTTGACAAGTTTATTAACGGTCGAATAAAATTAGTGTCTTTCACAATGTTGTAACATATTTTCAAAAGCACAATTTTTCATCACGGTGTGCCCAAGGACAGCCATCAAAGAGCTGTATAATCATTTTAAGAAGTGGAGCAGCCCAAGTGTAAATCATCGTAAAGTAAATTTGTACTTTACGGTGATATTGAATGCGCATCGTAAATCTGCAATTTAATTAAGTCTAGAAAATTTTGTTTTCAACCTGAGAACGATTTAAATCATATTTTAAATTATTTAATTTAATAGAGCTCGACTCGATGCCGCTTTTGCTTCGATAATTTTAAAACAGATTGTATTACAATGTTAAAATATTTAAGAGAATCGCTCACGACATGATTAAAGATTTATGTACTTTAAAAACAAGTCACTTGAACCTTGATTTCCATAATACTCGTATGCTAGTTGTCATATATTTCAACGTCAGCTTCAATAATTTACAGCGCGCCTTGCGTCAAGTAATTAAGCAAACTATTCGAAGACGGAAATTAAAGGCTGATACAGCATATTTTCAAAGTCTCGATTTTGTCAGAATATTTAATTTTCGAAATTTTGAAATTGCGTAAAAGGAGAAAAACATCAATTGACACATTGATTACATTACATATTTCTTACGATGTCAAAACTCCGACTCATCAATGAAAACACCAAAATACCCAAGAATCCTTTCCTTTTCCAAATCAAACAAGTTTTTTTCTAATATTCATCAACGCTACTGTACATTATAATTGCAAAGTGGAATCCATTTCTCTACCGACAGAAACTCGTCACTCCATCCGCGCACAACAGAAATAACTACCCATCTCAAATTCATCCGCTATCCCATCTCCACCGGGACAATTACGTCAAAACCGCGCATTACAAAAAATCCGCCTCGATAATTGAACGGCTCTCGCGCTTTTACACGCAATCGATCCTGAAACGCTTTGTCCAGAGGAGGAATTCATCGATGACATCGGCAATATCTATATCGCCGGGCTGCACTTGTGCTCGTCACTCGTGAGATTTTCGAGCCCTGACTGACAGGCCATCGAGTCATCTTCACGCAGGCATGACAGCCCGCCGAGAGCGGACGGCGCATTAATTACCATAACTCTCGAGGGCGCGCGCTTTAAAGACATGACAAAATCATTTGCTCTCGCTGGCTCTCGCGCAAGTATTTTGCGCTTGTTTATTTCCAAGCGCGCTTTTCTGATTTTCTGATGTTTGCCGAGCGGTACTTGAAATGGGGAGAGTGTAAACTCTATGTTGGCGTGATTTTTTAGGAATGGAGTGTAAAATGTAGATCATGGTTTAAATTAAATTAATTATTACACCTAAATCATTAAAACTATTATTGTGAGAGTGATGAATTTAGTTCTCGTATTATTAAATTCATTGGATAAATTATAGATAGATACAGATAATCGTGAAGTTAAAAATTTATATTTAATTAATTGAAGTTTCATTTTAAAAAATGAATGAATTAAGTTTAAAATATTGATATCAGTTTAAAAAATTTAAAACTTTGATTGTTATTTAATAAATCGATGAAAATATCATATAATTAATATTAAATTAAAAAAAAAGTAATTCAATATGAAAATGATTTTTATTTGATCAATGATTAATAAAGGCAATAAAATAATCAATAAAGATAACAGCATAACAATCGAATAAAAAATACCAGCGAAATCAATTCCCAATCCCAACCACAAACCCGCGCCTCTCAAACCCCCATAAAAATACCTCATCAAGCCCCATCCTTCAAAACCCAGCCCAAAGCACTCCACCCAAAAAACCCCACCGAAGCCACAACAAAAGCCCCACTAACCAGGAGAACAACGACTGGAAGGCCCCATTGGATCTGAAAAGGTGTCGATAAATCCTCGAAATCGAGTGGCCGGCAGGGGCGCACCCCGCCGGGGCATCACAGACCACCGGGGCTGCTATTACGTTTTTCGGGGGCCCGACTCGTCCCGTTAGCGTATATACCGGAGCGAGGCTGATCCGAAATTTACGAGGAATGGCCGAGCGCGGCAGTGGCATTCCAGAAGACGCCCACGCTGCAGCGCGCCGTGGAATGTTAGCAGAGGTGTGCTGCTGCTGCTGTATATGCGTAAGAGAGGTTGAGCTGGCTGAGTTGCTACAAGGTGGTAGCGTAAGGTGGAAGCGGTGATAAGAGAGAAAGTAGAGGAGGTGGTTGAGATGGTAGAGTGAGGGGTTTAATTAAGGACGGGTTATCGTTAGGTTTGGATAAAAAGATCGATTTTTTGTCGGAATTTTGTTGTTTTAAAGTCTTATATTTTAAGGAAAAAACAATTTTTGTTATCTTGAAAACGCGTACTTTAAGATAACAACAGTTACATATATAGGAATTTGAAATAATTAAAAATTTAATTAACTAAATTTATTTTAAAAAGTTTAATTAGTTTTCTGATAAAGAATTCGAAGTTTAAAAAAACTTTAATTTTTAAAAAAAGTACATGGTTTTAAGAAATAAAAATCGAATAAAAAATTGACTTTTTACCAAGTTTGTTAATACTCTGCCCTTACCAAACTTAATGCTAATTGAAATCTGAAAAATTTTAACTATCATTAGGTGGATAGGATAGACTAACCTAACATATGTGCAAAATTATGTACTAAGTTAATTTGTTAGATTTGTTTTTGGTAATTTATACTTAAGGACGTATTTATCAACAAATTGACAAACAAATATATAAATAGTATTATAAAATTATAGCAGTGAGCTGGTGTGACTTTTATACAATTTGAAAATTAAGTACAGGCATTTAACGGTTATGCAAAAAGCAAAATGTCCACAACAATTTTCAACAGACATTAACCATTTCGGAAACGATAATGACTTTTTAAAAAGATTTTTTTTATACCATACTTTTACAAGTAAAATTTTTTTCTATAATTCCGTCTGTAATATCTGTACACAACGAAACTAAAACTTGCTCAAGTGTTCCTAAACAATCCAAAGCAATTTTCTCAACAATTATAATTCCTACAGCCTGATCAAAAAAACCCTTCTCAAAAAAGCCCTCCCTCATCCTAGCAGCAACATTAAAACACCGTTTACAACAGCCCACAATCACAGCATTTTCCGGAACACATCCCTTCAAAGAACAAAGTCATCCTCCAAAAAACTCGAGAGACACTCAACCAAAACAATCAAAGCCAGAGCCTGTACATGGACTACGGCTCGGCATCGGGCGTTCCCATTGTGTGTTCGGCGCCACCACTGAAGATGAATTGAATTTGATTAGGGGAGGCCCTTGACGCCCGGACACCTCTCTGAGATAGGCGTGTATAATTTTGACTGTCAAAATAGCAGGTCGCACCGACCCATTACCCATTCTCCCACTTCCCGCCCCGTTGTCTAATACGAGGCCGTAAAAGCGTATTTATCGGCGTTGCCGGTGTTCTAGGCACCGCGGGATTTTTTTTTTATATCTGATTGAACGTGATTTGTATGATTTTTCCGTGAGAGAAAAAGAGAGTGTGTCTTTTATTATAGGATCGTAAATTTTGTCGGTGGGCTGTCCTTAGTAACTGGTAATGCTCTTGGAAGATCTTTTGTTTCTGACGCATACGAGAAGTATGGAAGAAATATATTTGGTAAAATAAGAGGGGTTCACTAATATGGCAATATTGGAATAATTATGATTTATTTGAATTTTAATATAGGCGCATAACTTGATCAATTAAAAAAAAAGAGTATTTAATGATTTGAAACTGAAACGGAACCTTGCGATTATATAAAACTTAGTTAAATAAATATTTTTAATAATATTTGAAAGAAGTTGTTTTCTCTAAGAATACTTATATCTCTAAAAATGAAATTCTCTAATTTACTCAATTTGTTCCAATTTTTAACATAATGTAAACATCAATACATTCTTATTTTCCCAAGACTCCATCATAAACGAAATTTGATAACCTAAATCACTCACGTTGACAAAACTGGCCGATTTGTCAGCAACTGAAAAATGGTTCTCGAAATTCTCGAAGGCAAACGATAACAGTTCCAGCGAATCTCGGCCAGATAAACCAAACGATACAAGAGCAAAAAAATTGAAGAAGAAGACGAAACACCCGCTCATATTACTTTCACACGTATTCATTTTTCTCTCCTGAAGATAGCATTTTTTTCAGTTGGAATATCTCCCTCGGCTCTTCTGCTCTCATTCATACGTCGCTCGCTGGGTAATTGATGATCGCAGCACGTCGCCACCCAAGGGGTTTAGACGAAGAGCCTCCGGGGCCACCGCGAAAATAACATTACGATTGTTTCGCGAAGATACAACGCTGATATGGTAAACAGCTTAATTTTGCAAGTGTACATCTGCGGTGACGGGAGCTTTATTATCAGTAAGATGTACGTGTATGCATTGTGTAAAAAATAAAATTAGTTTGATGTATGTTCATTTATGAACAGTATAATTTAACTGTAATTTTTTTAGAAAGCTTGTCGATATTGTTTATACGTAAGCGTCGCTGGGTATAGTAGTAAATAAAACTCACGATTGAAAAGGAGTGGTGAAGTATAATCACGTTTGTGACTCACCTGTAACAAAAAAGTAAAATAACAGTTAGTCATACTTACAATAATAACTATTGAAAGCATAATAAAGAAATCAATATTTCATAATTAATAGATAAACGTTCCAGCGCCATATCTCTTGCATTCTCTGAATAATTGTTACTTGCGCACAAAAACGAGAGATTTTTTTCATCCATTGACTGAGAACTCTTTAAGAAATACCAATTATACCTTTCTCTATCTTGTTAGGATAGAAACAAAAAACTCTTTACGAATAAAAGACTTAATGACTACATAATTCACCTATGAAAAAAACGCCAGCGTTCTTTATAACCGACTGGTCACCGTTTTCCCGTCTCGAAAACAGGTATTATTAACATTTTCATTATGCACTTTGCGTCAATCACTTTCCAGCCTGACTTTCCAACGCCGATCGGCACCGAAACTCTCAATGACAAGCTCTCAATATCCACATAACGTTCGTACTTTAGTTTTTTGATCGGTAATTAAATCCGATCCACGAATCCAACTCCCTATAGACAGTATATTTCAATCATGCAACAATCTTAAGCATTCCCGGGTGTCATTCTAAACCAAAGCAGTCGGTAAAAGAAAGGCGAGATTACGATCTGCTACGTCATTAGATCGACGTTAAGTAGCCGAGGCGAGACACTTAGCGCACTCTCTGCCATTGGGATATTTGTCGAGCGGAAATAAAAGAAGCGGGAGGAACACGGGGAGGAGAGGAGGAGAAAAAAATATTTAAACGAAATCCATTACCGGTGCGTCGAACTCAAGAGAGCGGGACTCTTGGAGGTGGTAAACAAATGACTGCTATTGGCTCTTTCAAACTTTTTCGCTCGAGTCATTTCGGCCTTGTCTCTCGGTGGCGAAGGCGTGCTTTCTTTTTTTCGTTTCTCTACTTTTGTGATGTTTGTAGCATATGTAATAATGGGTGTTAGTGTGATGTACGCTTATGTAGATTGAGTTAAGCTTGAGTTATACATTTTTTCCTTTGTATATTGTTTAAATTTAGATTATGTTAATCAAAAATGAATTGTTACTTTTCACCTGAAGAAAAAATGTTTACGTAATTTTTACATCGTAAATCCAAACTATACTTTAAATCCCTATATCTTTTACAAAACCATCAGTTACCGTCATTAAAAAATCATTCAACAGATCGATCATAACTTAAACAACAATTCTCGCAACCTATCAAACTCAAGCGCATAATTTAAAAAAAGAAAAAGTGTCACGCAGCTCATCAACAAACATGCCCTCCAAGGATAATAAAACCCCTCCAGCAGGGTTACCATTTACGCAGCGTACTACGACTTAACGATAAAGAAGCGCGCGCGCTCGCAGCAAAGAAAGGACAAAGAAAAATGCAAGCCAGCGAGAGCTCGGACAAGAAGCGAGGGAGTTTAATAGCTCCGGACAAAGAAGTCGCGAAAATAAAGAAAGCAAGCGAGGCTATACTACACGGCTCCGGGAGAAAATAAAGAAGACTAATTAGAGAAACAAAAGGGCGCTGGCGAGGAAAATAAAGCGACTATGCCGGGCGCGCTGTTTCAAAGCAGAGCAGCGAAGGAGGCGCGGGCGCTGTAAAAAACGTTAAGGAGGCGTGGTAAGGAGTGGTTAAATTTGTTAGGGGTTGGTGCGAGCTGGATTTATAATTCATAAATTATTCGTCGCGCGTTTTGGTGAGCCACGGCGATGATCCGAACGCGCGAGGTTTGAAGGTAATTTTTAAGCGCGCGTGAGGGTATTTTGAGCACATGTTGGGTGAGATGGTAATTGTTGGAGTATTGCGACCGAAATTGTGATGAGATGATGAAAAATAAGGGAGAATGAATACTTGTTGATTTGTATCTGTTTTTAGCAACGACGTATCTAAAGTTTCTAACGACGTTTTCAAAAGTGTACTAATTGCAAGTTTTGCAA
Source organism: Eupelmus kiefferi (assembly GCA_030522745.1). Lineage (NCBI taxonomy): Eukaryota > Metazoa > Arthropoda > Insecta > Hymenoptera > Eupelmidae > Eupelmus > Eupelmus kiefferi. Next base: position 4,869 of record JAPYZB010001051.1, on the reverse strand, counting down.
AATAGTAATATTGCTAAATTATTTTCCAGGTCTACAAGAAACTCCGGTCTTAAGCGTTTGTAATATTTTAAGAGCATAGTGTGACATACTAATTTGCATCTAATTCATATGCTTAATATTTTACAGTAATAAAATATATTTGATTAATTATCAAACTTTTAGTTACTTTAATTTGAGCATTAAACTCTTTATTTTTCTTCACCCGTCGTTCCAATAAATATACAGATAATGTTTAATTACTTTCTAACCTTTTTCAAATTCCTGAAATATTTTAAATTACACCTGCCTTAAGAACCTGCTCGCTTCCGCAAACTATTAGATCAAGAAGTTAATTACACGGGTGACTTGCCGACATTTTTCAAAGAATTTCCTTTCATTTTATCCCGATTAAACTTCCATTAAAATTCGATTCAAATAACTCAACTATCCCGATACGCATCTCTCCTCCGATCTTGTAAACATTGTCTACAAGAACCCAGCTAATTGCTAGTACAATCATCCTCCCCAACGTGACTCGATTATACGATTCAAAAGGTGTGTCCTTTTTTCCCTCCACCAACCGCAGTGATTAATGCAACCGTAATGAATTTACAGTATTACACGAACATGATACCACGCTTCCACCATCCCCAAAAAAAACCACATCCCATCTCTATCCCAAAACAAAACAATATCAAGAAACCCCAGGACAACGCAACGAAAAAAACCAACTCGGTCCACTTCTCATCCAGATGAAACTCAACGCCGCATCGAGCCCCCAACTCATACACAAAACCCCATTCGAATGCGGAGCACGCGCGTTGCTCGCCGAGCAAATGCCGAATGAGGCGTGTAACGAGATGGCAGAGATACTGCGCCGAGTGTAAGGATAAGGGGAGGGAGAAGCGAGCCACGCGCGAGCCTCGGCGCCGCTGTTGCATGTATGTAATGCTGTGTCCGAGTGCGACGTGGGATCAATCGTGCGAGACGAAAATTAGCCGCGGGCTGTGGCTTCGTATGATTGGGAGTGGGTTTCGCACTTGGTGGGATGTTGAGGTGGGAGGCGCGAGATGGTGTGGTGGTGGGATGGGAGAGAGGTTTTTTTGGTTTTGGTTTTGGAAAGTTGCACGATATTGGTGAGGTTGCGATGATTTTTTTTGTGGTTTTTGTGTTGGGTGAGAACGTTAGTGTTTGTGTTTAGATTTTGTATTGGAAGTAGAAAATAATTATACTTCAAAATACTTTTAATCTTGAAAAAGGAAAACAATTTATGAAAAGCTGTTGAGATAACTTTAAGTAAGAAATACTTGGTTTGGTTAACGAGGATCATTTAGGCATCCCTTTAGGTAAAGACATGTGAAGGCAGTATCTCGTCTATAAAATCAATTATTTTTTCCGTTTTTATTGAGGAACATTTTCATGCAAAATTAAATTTGTCGAAAGCTGCTATTCGAGAGAGATAATTTGAAGACGAAGTCAGGGTGAGCATAAAACGGTCGTTTACTTTATGTACTCAAGTACAAACTAAAGAGTAATTGTACCTTAATCCCACTGAAAATTTTTGAACATTAAATTGCATTTTGAGTAGCTCTGTATAAAAGCTACAAATCACGCCTCTAAAAATAAACATAACCAATTTTCATTCCAAAAACGAAAATTCTAATCTAATTTATCGTCAAACACCTCCATCTTATAAATAATTCAACTTAGCATCCAAACAAATTTGTCCAAGAATCTTACACGACATCAATACCGATCCCAATACCTCAATAAATCACAACAAAAAAACCAAAGCCACCGCGTGCTAGTTACGTTTCCCCTCAAGAATAAGTCCACACAGACGTATAGAAAAGACACTTCCTTGTGCGTAAGTAATGCGTTGTCGCCTTGATTCGGATTAGCGGCTATGCGATTAAAACGCGCGAGTCGTCGAAGAGCCAGCAGCGCTCGCTAATACCAAGAGGGAAAAAGAGAGAAACTAGAATCTAGAGCCTATAGAGAAAGTCTCCAGCGCTCGAAGAAGTATTTTTTCATTCGCCGCGGCTAATACGCGGTTAGAATCGATTGGAAAAATCCAGGCGCACATGTAACGTCGCGATTATTTCTTTCTGCATTGAATTGCAAATTATATCTTTATTAAGGTTATTATTTATGCGCCGTTTTAAGTTTCGCAGTCCCGGCGACACTTTCAAGCTGATAATGCGCAGTTACTCGCGTGTTTTCGCGAAATTTCGTAGAAAGTTTCCTGCTACAAACACTTTTTTATGGGTCTATAAAATGAATCATCGTCATTGTTCGATACCACCATTTAATTACGTTTTTACGCTATTTCGTCGTGTTTATAAGCATCTGATGTCACCCGCTGCTCACCGGCAAAATTAATTTTATTCAACCGAGTGGGCTGCGCTGATTCAAACTCATGGCAATTAAGATAGAACAGAACGTTTGCAAATTTAAGCGCGCGTCACCTCCCCAAACCAAAATTGCACATTGAACGCTACTCTCAAAAGTAAATCACTGTCATACTCCAAATTCAGCCTTACACATAACGCTTAACTGCAACACAGCCGATCCGCTCCGTATATATAATCATCGTAAATACTTTTTGTCCGCGTGCTCATTATGCCCCATAAAGGCCCAAGTAGCACCCACGAGTCGTAACGAAACCGGACCCCCCCGGTAACCCCTCCGTGTTTTCCCTCTCGTTAATGCTTTCGTTTATATACGCAGAGTGTCGGTCGTGTCGTCGTTTTTGCTGCGCCGCTTTAACGACGATTTTGATGAATTTAGTCGCGCTTAATTAGGAGGCCAAGCGGCCTTGGCCCGAGCCGACAACAAATCGCTTTTCGCGAGCCGAGCCATAAAGTATACACGCGGAGCCCTGCATAACGCGCTTTCAATTATTCGCGCGAGGCGTACAATGTGGATAATGCAAGTGACGCGCGCGCGCGAGGCTCTTGGAGGAGGCTTTGAATATGGAAACGAGGCTGAGATGCGCGTTGACGAGATGCCGGCAAGGAGATTGATTCGAGTCGAAATAGGAGTTTCGTCATGAGTGTATTCAAATTTGGCGCGGTTTTGTTTTGAAAAGGTCGCTTTGTTCGTAAAGTCGGTGAAGCGAATTTGTGGTGTTGGTGTAGAAGGAAATTATGTTTTTCTTGCCGCGGTAGAAGTGATTGCAATAAATAGATAGCCATTTAATGACCAGTTAATGGTTTGTAATGTAGAAAATGGCCAAGAAATAGCCATTTCATAGTCCCAAATGGTGACATTTCTGTAAGAGATAAAAGTATATATTTTTATAAGATCTTGTGCTTTACATTATTTTATAACTAAACACAGCCCACAATGGTTCGATCTTACTTACGCACAAAGAGAAAAAGTACGAGAGCTTGTTAGCAGAGGATAATGAAGCGTCGTAAATTATGCAGGTGTTAAATGGTGTTACAAACTATTTTAATGCGCTCATTTATTGCGCTATAAAGTATCGCCGTATTTACGAGCTGGAATCTTCGGATTATTTCCAATCGGACTGAACAAACATTTAAAAAAGTCCGGAACGTCATTGCAAGCGGAACATAAAGTACGGTACTTACGGAGAGACAAACGTGACTTTATACTAGGCTCAATCGAACGATATAATAGGCGCAAGCAATACTTTATGCGCGAATTATATATTACACTGACAGTCGTATAAATACGATACCTTGCTTAAAAAGTGATTGTTAAAAATTCATAATATTATTCATAAATTCTTCTCTTCTATAAAAGGTATAGGTTCTATCTAAATCTGAAAGAGTAAAAAATCACTCAGCTACGAGTTTACGTTTCTACTCGTTAAATAAGTCAGTCTTTCAAATTTAGATACTTCACATAACCCAATAATCAATACTTTCCCATTGCATAACTTCTACAAAGCACTAAACTCTCATAATAACAAAATCAAACTCCGCACTATTCCAATCCCCCCTCCCCCCACACACACTCCCACACCCCTCGCACAAAAATTATTACTATAAACACGTAAAACGCATCTCTTACCTCGCGATATTATCGGCCCCGCAATTCTTTTATCCACTCCCCGCAATAATCGCGGCCTCCTCCTTTGGTAATCTGGTGTGAAATTTGCATGTTTGAAGAAGATAGCGCGCGCGCCTGGGCGCGATAATTCGCGATCCATAAATCGGGGCCCCGCTTATTATCATATTCGCGCGGCGCGCGCGCGGGATATATATCCGCGGGCGATACGCGAGGCTCTCCTTAATAAAGCGCGGACGCGCGATAATAATGCGCGGAGCGAGAACGCGGCGAGAGAAAAGAATGGAGCGATACGGGCTGGAGTCGTGGGCGCTTGACCTCGGGGCGAAGCTTGTGGATCGAGAGTCGCACGCTTCGATTGTTGTCGGTTTTCGATAAAGGTGCAGTGAGGCGGTTGGTTTTTTTTGGTGGGATATGAGTTGTTTGGATGGAGTGGGGTAATAAAATGGTTTTGCTGGGTTGGGAGTTTTTTTTGGGAAAGTAATTGTTTTTGCGATTGTTCGGAAACTTGATAAACGGATGCTTGAAGATTTTTATAGTGGAGTATATATTTCTTAATATTATAAAATATTTTATTAGTTACCCAATGTTATTCTTTTGGGTCAATTATAAAGATAGTTTCTACCTTTAAAATATTAGTAAAAAACTATTTATTCATCTTCTTTTGATCTCTTCTTTCTTTCTTCTTTTGATTTCTTTTAACATAAAATAATTAAATTCTGAATGGTCCTCTTTAATAGTATAAAATAATGTATTACATTTACCACCATTTACTACATTTTATTAAAATAAAAATAATAAACAAGTTAAACATTTTTTCAACCTCACAACATACCCAATCCTCCAAAGCAA
>JAPYZB010001050.1:0-16103 GCA_030522745.1 Eupelmus kiefferi | reverse complement strand
GAAAGGAAAACAGAGAGGGAAGGAAAAGAGCATGCCGTGACAGCTGCCGACGCGGCGGTTCGCTACTACGGCACGTACACCGTGAATTTTACACGTGCGCCGAGAGGGAGGGAAAAAGAGTTCGATGAGCCCTCCGATACTTTGCCTCTCGCGATAGTTTTGAAATGAAACGAAAAACGCCAAGGGATAAAGTAAGAGGGGACTTTTTGCTACTGCACACACGACAAGGGCTGCACAGAGGGTTAAAAACCGGACGAGCGCGCGCGCGCGCCGCCTCTCCATTTCCCGTTTTTCTGCATTCCCCCCGACGAGCTGGCTCGATTTCTCTCGGAGCTTTTTTGCTCCGGCTCGTTCTTGACTGCGGACCGGGATATCGAGAGACTTGATTCGAGTGCACTGGTCACTCGTTCGCGCGCGCGTATACCGTTTAATAACGCGCATGCTGTTTTAATGAAGAGATGCAAGCTTGAGAGAGCTTTTTTCGAGCTTTTAGTCGAATCGGGATTTAATTTATGACGGATTTATTAAAAAAGGAAAAAAAAGCTCGCGTGAGTTTCGGAAAAATTTATTACTTTTAATCTCGAATTAATGCAAACAAGCGATTTTTCTGGAATAAGAAGAATTTTTCGCTCTAGTCAAGTCTTGCAAGCGAATCTATAAACCATTTTCTAAGAAAGACGACCTACTGAACGTTTATATACTCGCACTAAATGCGCGATCTCTCAAGCACCTCCATCCTTTCAATATAATCAGCCGGAAGAGAAAAAACTCACGTCTTATCGAGAAAATGTCGCGCTGCGCTCTAGGAAGAAAAAAAAAGGAAATTTCCTCGAAACGCTCGCGCGCAGCCCTCATCCCACATTCAGCGCACACGTCGCGGTTTCTTAAGCATCCGAGAAATTCCCTCGAAACTCGTAATGTAAATTCAAAGGCCGTGCCTCTCGCTCCTCCCGCAATGCTTTTTTCTTCCCCGCGCACTACTACTCTCTCTAAAAATAAAAATGAAATAGCCTTCGCTCGATTCATCTTAGTCGTCGATTCACAATAATCAAATAAAGCAGCCATCGAGTACGCGTCGAGCCATCGTAAAACCATCCCAGTCCCGAGAAACACCACTCAGCAGAGTTAACGTCCCCCCGCGGGCAGCCTGGCTGCGAAGCACGCCTCGTCAACGTCGAAAGAGCGGGTCCGCTCATACGTGACTGCAGCCGGTGCTGCTACACAGCCACTCTCTTGTGGGGCTGCGCCGAAGGTGTTGGTGGCGCGACGACGACGAAGACGGTCCACTTGGCGTTATATGTGCCAAGCAACGCGCATCTCAATCGGAGCAGCAACAGCCGATAAAATACACGACGGGCTGTGGGGGTGAGGCTCGTCGCGAGAAAGAATCGATTCAAAAGACTAGGAAATTGCACGAGGCGGGGGAAGAGCAATGGAAATGAGCTTTCCACGATGATTTCTTTCTCTTTCTCGGGGCTCTTTGTGTATTTGTGTGTCAGAGAGAGAGAGTGGGCACGTGTGTGTTTGTGTGGTTGAGAGAAAAAGGTAAATGATGGGACGTGGAAGTAGGGTAATCGCGGTGGATATTTTTTTGTTTTTTTATCCGGCAGTACCAATTGCTTTTATTCTTGGGATTAATCTTGTTTGAGGTACACTAGGAATTGAACACTCGGAGGATGTGAGTTCCGCGTGATTTTAAATAACTTTATCCATATTTCATGAGAATAAGTGCTCCGTTTACGACAATCCATTACTTTATAGTTCAAGTTTTTTGCGCTCTAAACTATGGTATAAGTTTTGTAAGTTTTCCCCGACGCTTTTACATACATATATACGCTGAGACGTCTTTCTTTCTTACTTTCTGCGCGGAGCTCCTGGTCAGCTGTAGAAGTATGGAAGGTGATTTACGAAATTTGACTTTTATTTAACGGTTGCTAAATATTTGTTGTTGCCAAATATAAAATTGATCGAATTAGAGTAATGTATATTTTTCATGTACGTGTTTGTACCATTTATAAAGAATAACAATTGAGATACACGTATTATGCGTGATATACGATTTTACGCATACTGTGCGTGTAGTTTCAAATTAGATCTTATGTACACTATGCTTATTTACGATGTTTACGCAACAAAAAAGCGCATAAACTCAAATTCAACACATAGACAAAAAAACAATGTTCAAATTAAGAGAGTAAGCACTAGACTGTCGTTTTATCTACGAGATATTTGTTGTTTGCGTCGATCACGTTTGATGTATAATCTACTATACTATGACCATTTAGAGAAAACTACTATTTTGTAAAACAATGGCTAACTAAATAAGAAAGTTTATGCTGGCATTATAATAATATTTGTACTAGTTCATTATTTCAAGTTTTTTATGACAATCGGTTTCTGCATATTAAAGTGTGCATAAATAACGTAACTTTGCTTTTAAAAATATTCAACTTTATGCTTTATCATTTGAGAATCAAGTTTATTATTATCTTTTTATTTATTAATTTAGTTCACTTGCAGTTAAATTATATTTAATTTTAATCTATAATAAACTATATAATTATTAAAAAATATTTAATGTGATATTGTATATAATTTCAAATTACAATTTCCTATTATAATTTTAATTATTGTTAAATTATAATAGAAATCATTATCACAATTGATTAATATTCATCTTCTACATATATATTATATATAATCAATTATTTACATATTTGTTAGACAGAATGATTTGAATCATTCATATAAATCTCGTACCTTATAAATCAATATGCAGAATTATATGCAGATTTAATCTCAGGAACTAAAGAAACATGTTTAATCATATTATCATTGATATTTCTGCAATGTGTTCAAGATATATGACGAAAACAAAATGTTTTTTTAACACATATATTATATCTTCAAGAAACTTATATTTTTCTGAATCAGGAGACTCAAATCTTCAAATATATTAGAATTCATCGAAAACTCATATTTCAAGAATATTTTTGTTATAAAGCCTTCTCTTGAAGAAGAAGCAATATTAGAAAAAATTGAATTGGTTTAAGTTATATTGAGACTTTACAAAATTAAAATATTACCACAACGTTTAGTAAAGAGGTCCTCAAAACTCTTAAACTTTACTAAAATTATAGTTTATAAAGTAGATAACATTTCTGTATAAAAAATAAAATTATTGATATATATACACGAAGCAATTCTCAAAAAGCGATTTTCTATTCCTTGGGAGTCGAAAAATTGCAGCTTTCAAAATTGTCCAATTACCATCCATCAGTTGCGCAAAGCTCCGGCATCTCTAAGCGAGAAAAGGAAGAGTCGCGCGCAATACTTTTGCAGAAGAAGGTATATTTTTCATGACTCAATCTTTCGAGCGTTCCGCCACATATGTACACACAGAGAGATCCGCAAACTCCAGGCTTCGTACGGTAACCTTTAAATTTCTTCGAGTTTCCTGCATTTCAACGCTTTCAGCGCGATGCTAGAGCCGAGAAAACGGGGAAAGAGAAAGGAGGAGCAGGAAGAGCGAAGCACGAGCATCTATATATGTATACATATCTCACATAAACACAACACACACACACACACACACACACACACACACACACACACACATCCACACAGATGTACATATCCAAACTCACATACATACACAAACTCGCAGAAAGATGGGGAAGCGAGCAAGAGAGCATGCAGTAGTCTAAGGGCGTGTAGTAGTTGCGCGTTGCGCCTGCGGAGCCTATAAATCAGTCGCAATAAATAATAGTCCTCTCCACCCTACATGCGTGTGTATATGCGCCACCGTGGCTGCACCTCTCCTGTCTAGCGTCTTTAACATTCACTGGCATCTATATGCACTCTTCTCCTTCTCTCTCCCTCTCACTTCTTCTTCTACTTCGCTTTATGCGCGAAGGACGCGCCACATTACGTGTATGTACGCTCTCTCTCTCTTTTTCTTCCACTCTCTCTCCATCTCTCTTCTTTTTTCTCTCGGCGCGGTAATGCGAATGCATCAAGTCATGCATAATATATAGGAGTTTCCTTCATCTCTGTCTCTATTTCGCTCTTTTTTTTTGCAGAGCAAAGAAGAGGGATGAAATGAAACAGAAGCGCGAGGCAAGAGTGCAGCACAAACAGCTGTAAAAAGGGCCCGAAGCCGCGGTTAAGGGAATGAAATATGAGAAGCAAATTTTAATAAAGCCCACTCGCTTATGGATTACATTTGTTAATAAAATGAATTGTTCGCCGTGTGTGAGTGCGTCCACGTTTTTAGGCGGCGTTATTGTGTATATAGATGGCTACGTTTTCTCTCCCGCGCGCGCGCGAGAAATGAATTTCTTTTTTTTTTCTGTTTTTCCCGTGCACGTTTTATGTACATGCGCAATTTTGCTGTGTATTGTAAATGACTGCCTCGTGGCGCATGCGGGTGCTATTTAAATACGTAAAAAAGCCACGGAGTTATAATTTTTATTCGCGCGTGCCCGCCTGGCCGAGTTCGTGGCCCAATGGCATTTTATTTGAATTCGCGTAACACGCCGGTGCGTTATTTTTCTTTTTTGTTGAACAGCTCCCTCGCGAGCGAGAATTAAAGTCACAAAAATGTATTGCGTTGTTTGTGCCAAAATAGTAGTTTATTAACTACCATAATTTTGCATATTACCGGCGTGAAAACGGGTATTTGTTTATAGCGTGTGTTGTTATTTAAAATTAAATTGAATTAATTGAAATGTATAAGATGGCTTTTTTGTTTTAATCAAGAACCATCCTAACAAATACAGTACCTCACCTTTGGATAACGGATTTACATAAAACGATTCTTTGGCCTAAAATATAAGACATTTGCTTTGGCACTTTCATGGATTGACCCTAGAGTACCAAATATGGTCCATTTAACCATAAGAGACTTAAAACGTGTTTTAGTTTGAATATAAATGTGTTAATCGAAGAAAGAATCATTTGAATTTTAACTTCTTTAGCGCTTTTGGCCGAGTTATTAAATTTTTTTAGCGATTGTATGAGGGAACACCTTCTTTTTAAAATATGACTTCAAGTAATTATGTTTTCTACTTATGTAATTCTGTGTATTGCACAAGTATTATACCTAAAATTTTGAGATATTATATTCAAAGAAGTAAAAAATGTATAAAGCACGACAGAAGAAAATACTGCAGTTAAAAATTCTAGTATGACGTTTTGTTATTTTCTCTTCAAAAAAAGGAAAAAAAAATCTTCTTTTTGCAATAAATAATGTACAGAGATTAAATAATATATTGAACCAGCTATGAAAGAATTTTTTATTTTAAAGTTTAAACTTCAATTTTTATTTGATTTTAACGTTTTTAGAATTATGAAAATAATTATTTTTTTAATAATTGAAAGATACAGTGATGCTTTGATTAGTTTTAAAAGAAACGACAATAAAAACTAAATAAGCATTTTTAAAATCAAAGTATAATCTTCTCTCTCTTGTCCTTTCTCCTGCTCATGAATTCATAAAGCTCGCGCAAAAATGATTTTTTTAAGTATCCTTAAGCACGTCGGCTCTCTCACAAAGTCGCAAATCGCGTAGTAATATTTGTCGAAAACTCAATTTTTCAGTTATGAATAAAACAGCTCACGCCGTTTGCTCGCTCATGCACACTTCGCTTCTCTCGCTTCCTGGGCGAATGTATGCATAAAGCGTTTAAACATTCAGACTGAAAAAACACGGCTGCTGCTATAAGGAAAAATGCGTTATCCTGCTGTTGCAATATAAGGCGCCTTCCCGAGCGTGGCTGGGATATCGATATATAATCGAAGCGGCGGCTGAATCAATGTTTGCTATGTCGGTGCGCTTCGCGATATTAGAAGCGAAAGGTTCGGAGCGGCTCTTAGATTTTACGGCGAGGAGAGAACTCGTCGTGCTGCGCCTTGAATAAATTTTGTCACCGGTTGGGCTGCATAAAAGGTGGTCGATGTTTGCGATAATTGAATGGAAGTCTAGGTATCTGCGGATGTTTGACGAACTTATTAAGTATGTTAATTAAATTTTGCATTAAATTCGACAGGTTGATTAAATTTTGTGGCTTGCGTCTGGCGTATTGAAATTCAGCCATATAGGGCTGATTAAATTTCAAATTGACTGAGATAGGATGGTTTTGCAAATTTGATCTCTGAAAATATTAATCGAAGATAAGATCGAATTAAGAAAATTTAATTTCAGATGTATTTTTAAACAAATTTTATATAAATATTTTAATATACTCACCTCGAAATTATTTCGATATAATTGTGTTTTCATTAATGTTCGTTATTAATTCAATTAAATAAGAATGTTTTTATACATTTTAAGAAACATCTTGATTGGAACAAGGTTAATTTTATACTGAGATGTTAAATGGGTATACTATGCTTCAGTCGCATAGCTATCACAGAATCTAGTGTTTCAAAAGACCAATTATAAAAGCTAGAAAGGCAAAAGTGAATAAAGGTGAATAAAAAAGCACCAAAACGCTACTGCGTTGAATAATAAGAATTGAAAGCCTTGTGTCGGAGAAAACGCATAAAGTCAAAAATATGCGCTTGCACGTACGCATGCACTAGAGGGCCCACCTGCGAGCGCACACACACATATTTATTTATATATTTATACGTATATAATGCGGCCGGGTGGCGAGGGTGGGCTCGTTTTGCCAACATAGCAATTCTTTTGTATGGACGAAGGGGAGAAGAAAGATCCTTCGAGCGCGACTCTTGACACTGCAGCCTCTTTGCATATTTTTCCGGACCTCTACTTCGGTCTTTCTCTAGCTCCTTTTACTTTTTTTCTTTCTGTTGTATAACAATCTGTAATGGTGAATTTTATCTATAAAAATATTATTTTAAAAAGCTGTGCCATCTGTTTAACAACAGTTCAATGCTTCGTCCATCGATTTATTTATTTTATCTTGCTATCTGACACATTACTTATTGCATAATAAACTTGCATGATTTAGTAACGACTAAGTTATTCCGCTAGACGGAATATAATATTCATTAGAAAAAAAATTATTATTTATCCATTAACATCCGTATATATCTAGCTTTCTTTCTTTTTTCTGCTCTCTTTCGAACTCTCCAGGCTTTCTCTCGTTCTCTCTCTCTCTCTCTCCTCCTCTCTCTGGTACTTGTTGTTCTTTCAAGTCGATGACGAAGCACGCGCTGCTGCCAGGTCTTTCAACTCTCCACCCTCGACGACGCCGTTACGTTGTTTTTCCTTTTTACTTTGCCGCCCAGCGATTTGTACTTCTGAAAAATGTTTCCTTTTTACTAGGCAAAACCTCTCCTCTTTCTCAACGAGAATACGATGCTGTATAGGAAATAACTTGCATTCGAAAAATAAGTTGCGCGAAAAATAGACGTGATTCTTGTATACACAGCCGTGGCGACTCGACTTTTTCTTCTCTTCAACGCTAAACGTTCTTGTATTCTGTGTTTTAAAAATATTCCAACAATTTCTTTACCGTATTATCGCTTATTTAATTATTATTAATATTTTGTAGTAGTTGAGCTTGTTGAGTATTAATAGAGAACGACAAGAACTTGATTCAATTATAAATTGTAAAAATCGTTTCGTAATTATCTAAATTAAAAGAAAACGAGTAAAAATATTTCGATAATTTTAGTCCCACGAAGCTTTTGGTAAATAAAAATATAGAAGTTCAAAGTTGGCGAACGCTTTATTTATACATTATACAGCTTGGCGCGTTTTATTAATACATACGTACGCTCGCAACTAAAACTTCTCGTGTATCGCAGCCTCAAAAGCTTTCTGCGCAATGAGTTTTATTGGAACGGGGCGCGCACGAGTGCACCAAGCGCACAGACGTAATTGAAGTAATGCCCTGTCCTACATTATGCACATACTAATTCTCCGCTTCTATTATTCGAGCGTCGCGCTGGCCTGTAATTGCAAAATTAAGTTTGCAACTCGTTATAAATGGTGAGCTTTAATTTTATAATCGCTTGATTACGAGGTCTTTGCGATTGAAGAGAAATATTTATGTCAATATTTTTTCTTCAGTCTAGTTAGTCACATTCGATATGAAAATTGAAGAAAAAACTTAACATTTAAAACTATTGGTAACATTTTTTCGAAAGCATTTTTTTATTTCAATAGCAAAAAATGGAAATAGTAAAAAAATGAAACCTAAAGAGTTTTACAATATAATAACAGACGTAGAAAACTTTATCTATAAAAAAATAATAAAAAGCATACAAAAGTCTGTCTGACCATTTTGCACCACTGCTCCATCACTTTTGAAAGCAAGAATTCAAAAAATCGATTCAACCACAAACCAGCGGTTTGCTCGTCATACAGCCTCCTACTACAAAAGCAACGGATCCGTAACTCAGTAATTAAAGGAAAAATCGCGGTCTGTTAATGGAAATTCCAGCGCGCTGTCAGAAAGTGCTCGCCTTCTAAGACTCACCCTAGCGCGTTACCGAGTGTCTCGCAAAAATATCGCGCGTCCCTTTTCTCCCTCGGGTGTCAGCAGTCCGACGAGACAAGAAGACGGATCCCTTGGCTTCTTCTCCTTCTCCTTTTTTCTCGCGCGCGCTCAGACAATTAATTGCAATTGCCCTCCTGCTAGAGAAAAGGGGTGAGAGACGGAGAAAGCGAAGGGCAATTTAATTTAACGCTTTTGTTGGCGCCCCGCGCGAGAGAGAGAGAGAGAACGATAAAAAGGCGCAAATATTTGTATCGCGTTTCGCGCGGGCACGCAGGCGCGCTCGCTGGATTCTGATTAAAAGGAAATTGTGTTTAGCGGCAGCGAGGACGGCGACGACGACGCGGTTTCCGTCGAGCGCGCAACTTTGAGCGGCAAGCGTGAGAATTTATGTCCTTGTCCTGCTACGGTCGTCTAATTTGTTTTTCTTGCGCTGGTGCTCTGTATGTATTTAGAGGAGGGCGCTGCATGCGACCAGCGGGCGAGACTAGTGCGAGAAAAGAAGTCGAATAATTGAAGGGACGCGAGCTGCCTTTTTCTGGCTTTCTAATGAATTTTAGTTTCTAGCTCTGTTAATGCTTTTTGCGTTATGCATGCTTGCTTAAATTTTGTAAAATGTCAGAGCTGTTAGGGACTGGAACTGTTTAATTATAATAAAATTTGTTTAAAATAAAATGTCTTACCAAACCTGGCTGCATCAACTTATGCCCTGTTTGATCTATATAAATATTAAAAGGTAAATACAAAGTTGTTTCTGGTTTTTAAGTTTTTTAAAATAAGAATATTCGTGATTTATATTTTAATGCATTTTTTATTCTTTTGAAAACGGAAAAGCGTGGATGGAATTTGAAATTTTTGATCTTACATTTCAAAGTCAAAACGTATGCTAGCGTAATATATCTCCGCACCTAATGTAAAAAACGTTTGGCCAGGTTGTATATACTCACTGTATATAGGTTACATCCTGGAATTATTACATATAACTTTATATTTTATATATTTTATTTACAAATTGGCTTTTTATATAAAATTTTATAATTTAAGACATATGTACGTGTAATGCGTAGTTTACTTTATAGAGATCACTCCATCCACATGAACCTCTTTCTAAGTGATTAATATTTTTAATTTTGGAGTATGACTCATAGTGCAGTTTTTTATAGACGATATCTTTCCGGCCGGGAGGTCAGTTTATCGAAAAATCATCCTTACTACCCAGAAACCATCTACACAAAAAGACTTAATATTTTTAATATTTAATTTTCAAGTACGACATCCGATATACTTTCTCGAAGATGTGCTAACCTCTTTCAGGTCAGCAAAACTTGAAGTACAAAAAAATAAACCATGTATCATACTTAGATATGGTAAAAATTATAAAATGTATTTGTTTATAATTATTTCTGGATAAAATGTAGATTTAGTGATTACTACAATTTTGGTACATATTTGTCAATTTTAATTTTTTGTTCAAATAATTATGTATTTTTGTTCTTGCAACATAAAAAAAACTTGAAAACAATTGAACAAAAGCGAACAGATCTTTAATTTCTAATATTTAAAAGCTCATATTTACGTTAGTCAAAACATTCTCCACCAATACGCGCTCAATTGTCACAACATTTTCTTGCTTACCGAGCGCTTCGATATAAACGGAAAAAGGTGGAAAAAAATGTATGTAAAGTACAAGCCGCGCGCCCGTAGACAGGTAGTAGTCGAATGCTTTTCAAGAGACTTTCGTGCTTTTGTGCCAGCCCGGGAGTCGTGAATAAAGTGTCGCAACTCGCGCGCGCGCAGCCCTCTATTGATAAAACCGACAATTTTTCCGGCAAGGGCAGAAAGCCGGCTTAGCGGTCACTCGCCGCTTTCGGGTCAGTCTCTTTTCTATGCATGTGTAAGCGTGCACATACACACGCGTTCGGGGCGACTATACGTATAGATATGACGGCGAGAGGGCGGATGACGTATATGTGATTCCGTGCGCTTAATGCCTTGATATCCTGAAAAATGACTAAACCCGAGGCGCTGAGCCCCCCTCGACATTATATGCAGGGAGCTTTTCACACACACTTGCTGGCTGAAATTGGCGAGAGGAGAGAGGGAGAGAGATAGACGAGGGGAGAGAGAGAGAGAGAGTTCATCTTTCGCCGGGTCCAGGCTATTGATAGCCGGAGAAGATCGCTTGAAAAATGTAATCGGCCCTCTCGTTTTGCTCGCTCGGCCGTTTTGTATTTATCGAGCGGAGAGCTTTGCTCTTTCTGAATGTCTGTAGTAGGGGTATGCGTATAGGGAACGTCAGATTGGCATTGCATTTTTATAAGTTCTCATTTTGATCGCACCCGTATCAAATATTTTTTATCAGATTCTTGCTTTATTGGATTTCGTGTTACTTTTTGTGGATGTGTGAGTAGATCCAATTAGTTTCATTTGTTATTTCGTGAAAAATGTGTCAAGAAAGTCACGATTTAAAATTCGCTTATATTTCAATCAATAATAACTCAATATTCAAATATTATAACAGTAAATGTGTTTTTGTATTTAATTTTAACTTTTCCAGATCTAATATACAATGAATTAGAGATAAATGTATATAAAATTTAAACTTTGTTTATAATTGATATTTTTTTTAAGAAAAAAAGAAAAATTTCAGAAGTGCCAAGAATAATTCAGATCTAAAAGGGTTAAACTTTAATTCATTTTAAAAGCAATGGTATAATAAGAAAAGCATCTGCTTAATATTTATTCGCCATTATACCATGATAATAATATTCTCTCGAAATGAAATAATCCTAAATTTAAACGAAGCTCGTTATATCGCGAGTCCTTTCGTGATCATAGATTCTTCGTCTACCTCGGCCATCTCCAAACAAAGTAGCAAAAAGTTTGTTCGTGAACTTTGCCGGATCTTCGTGATATCAAATGATAATCTTTTTACAATATTTGACGTTTAAATAAAGTATACCCAATTTTAGCAATGATAATAACCGATATCTCTTACTAGGGGGGAGAAGCTAGAGAAAGGCACCCTTTGCGTTGAAAGACAAACGGATCGTCGGGGTTTACGGGCTCCCTCTTAAAATTTGTCTTTCGTATATAATATTCAGGCTCAACTTTGCGCGAGACTTAGTTTTAACTTCATTAAAAGCGCCGAGTTTACAAGGCTTCCCTCGATTATCTCGGCACTGAGCCACGGATTGAGGACTGAATATATCTATCTATCTCTCTCTCTCTCTTCCTCTGAAAATTAAGTTTTGCGTACTTTCGCGAGAAAAAATTGTGATTTCGTTATCTTGATGGAGGCCAATTCATTCTATTAAGAATGGAAGTCTATGGAAAGTTACATTATATTGTAATTGCAAATTAACGACAGAGAGTTATTTAATCTACTTTAATTTTCAACCTTAAACAATTTCAAAATTTTGACATTAACATGTACATCTAACCGCATGTTATATACTGAAAGAGTAAAGTGAACCTTTTTATCCGAGTGTGAAATTTTCACTATGAGTCCTAGTCCAGTGTGTACTGCAAGTGGATATAGATATATACATATAGTTACATAAATATACATATTTTCTATTTATTTATAATCGATTTAAGTGCAGTGTATGGAAACAACTTCGTTTGAATCATTAAATAGAGAAAAACCGACGGATATATTGCATAGATAAAAACTTTCATATTTATATGTACGTATCTATATTTTCAGTCACCTATACGTTCCATATCAAGACATCTTAAAGAGAGGCGAGAGCCGCATTGCGCTCGGGCTAGTTTGGCTAATTAATACGAACCAGGCCTCTACAAATACGCGCGGCCAACAGCCTACGTTACGGCCGAACTTTCCTACCGCCTGTACGTCCGAGCCTGACAGCCCCGGCAATTTTTAATCCCCCCACGCGCGCCGCGCTCTCAAACTTTTCCGTACGCCCGCGAGGACTGCCGGCTAATCTCCTACTCTCCCTTCATTCATTCATGACGCGCGCTTGTTATGATTAGCTTATGAAATTCGCGTGGGTCAGCGCAAAGCGCGCGCATTAATGGAGAGGAAAATTTCGAGCTTCTGTATATATATAAGAGAGAACTTTGCCGGCGACGCGCTTTTTAATTATCGACGCTCGACTGTACAGAGCGGACTTACAGTCGTGTGCGAGGGAGACTGTAATTGTATTTACGGCCCTGGATATGAAAGAGACAGACGGGAGCTTATAGGAGAGAGCTTGGCTATATTCGGACTTATTTTCGCGTAAAAAATTTAGATGATAAATGATGCTTTCGAGCTTTTATTGGAGCTTTTATTTCTCTACCTTTATCATTCGATTAAAAACGGAAACTTGTTTTTATTATTATTAGAAAAATAATAAAGTAGTAATACTTTAGTATAATTGAAATATCGAAATATTTCATTCTTTAATACAAAAAGTATACATCTATCGACAAGTAGTAGAAAAGATCTGGAACTGTTGGGCGTAAAAATATATCAGAATACGCGAACGTGCTTCGCTGTTATTCAATAAATCGCAGCAACATTTCTACATCATTGACAGGATTTCGGTCTGGTCAATTTACGTTAATGGCGGCCATATCGTAAGCATAAAGAAGTTCTGCCTCTCCCTACGAGACTCATATCCGCATAAGAGTCGATTTACTTATATTTATCAGATCAATACCGCCATAGAATACCGCAGATTCCCCTAAAATTCTTATTAACTGTGAAACCCAAAGGCTATAAATACCTTCTAAGGGAAACTACCTCATTCCCATCCCTAATCTTCTTCCGCCTACAAATTGCTGAAACATAAACAGGCACATTCTCAAAACCAATGCAATTTTCCGAGACATTTCCTACACGCTTATTATACTCGATAGCTTTAATAAAGTATACGTGCTTACGCGTATCTTTTACGGTCTGGAGAAGCCTACGGCGTACTTTGCATGATGCGTATAAGCGAAACGCGCTTTGAAAAAATATAAATTTTTGTAAAATGACAAAAAAACGATATTGATTCAAAAATATATAAGCCAATTCGCAGAGGTCAACTGTTGAACGTACGAGTCGCTTCCTTTTTGCACATCTCGTCTCCCGTAATCCCTTTTCTCCCCTCGGAGTTTCTACGAGGCGGTGACTTCCTTCCGGCAGGAGAAAGAGGGAGAAATAGCCGTAATAATATAAAAGGCAAGGGCGCGTGGATGCGTATAAATACGAAGCCGGAAATATAAAATCCAGCGTTCTCCAGCTACACAGAGGAGGCTAAACATCATTTTACTTTGGAGCTGCGCGCGCGCGGCTCTCTCTCTCTCTCTCTCTCTCTCTCGATGTCCGGGAGTCAAAAAGGAGAACGAAACCGCCGGCTGCCTTACTTCGTCGATGGCCGCGGGGGTCTCGCGGGATTTTGCCCCTATCTTTTGTTGATAGCGTTGGGCCTCTCTCTTACTTTCTCGAAAGATGGGAAATTGAGATGAAGAGCGAGTGAGATACCGGACGGATGCAGAAAAATAGAATGAGCGAGTAAGTGAGAGAGAGAGAAAAAGAAAGAGAGAGAGGAGGATAGAAGTGGAGCGAGTGATATACCGTATGATATTGAGATAGATGCGGTAGGAGCGAGCTAGAGCGGGAGATTTGGTTTATTGCTCGGCGATGAATTTGCATATCGAATGGCCTTTTCGAGCTTTTCAAAAGGTGTATGGGGAAGAAGTGCGTTTTGTGGAATATACAGGGGTTTACGAGCGCGCTCATGACTGTGCGTGCTGGTTGCTTCCATATTTTCAAAACATTTTTTTATGTCATCGCAAGAGCCTTTTTTATTGTTGAATTCTAAAAATAACATATTTCTTGTTTGAATGAATGGAACGTCTATTTTGTTGATAGAAAAAAATTTCAAAAATGATATTGGCAATGATTGTTTGTCTAACCCAATTCGTCTTTATCTACTTAAACGTTGATCGTCAAGACAATATTATCGCTAAAGTATTACATAAATCCTACATCCTATATCATAGTAGATGAAATTTTCTGAAATCTTAATATTTACAAGTACATTCTTCGTAGCTCGAAGTTAACGAACGACAGCTCTCTCATCTTTTCTAGAATCTCAACGTTCCATTAAAAGCATTCTCAGCCATCCGAAGGAGCATTTTTTCTCTCAGCACTCCTCGCGAAAACAGGTGCTAGCACAGCGACAAACTCCTAACACGCTCTCCCTATACATCGGCAGGAGTAAAAAGTCAGCGCACGCACATATGTATATAAGCATCGCTATTCGGCGTGCGCGCGAGGCACAAAAGCCGAGGCGCCTCTCGGCAGCCTCGCGTTAGACGTTGAGTAATCGAGAGGGCGAGACCGGAGGCGGAGGCGAGATGCACTTAGGGCGACATTTAAAATTTCAGCAGCAGCAGCAGCGACAGCCTTTCCAGACCGCGCGCGGCTCTGTTAACGGAGCGCGAGGTATAGAGTATAGCCAAAGTCTCGGGGAAGAAAAAATATAAATAAAGGGCTACGCCCGATGCACTTCTTGGATTCGGTTAGACGAATGCGCGAGGTGGGGACGATTGAGACGAATAGCGATGGCTGCGCGAGGCTTTTCAATTTGGCCTTATATACCGGGCTCCCTCGATATAAATGGATAAATCTCGTTTCCTTAGGTCAACATTAATCCCGATCGCCACCGTAAACACGTCGTATGTGTATCCCCGGCAGTGCGCGGTTTTATATCGAGCATCCGCTGGCTCCCGACGGGAGACTCCGAGGAGAAGATTTCTTTATTTTCTCGCGGCACCCAGTTTCTATTTTCTCTCGCGGGGCATTGTACTGTCTGGAAATACGTTATTCATTCCCGCGGTGCGAGAGAAGCGAGAAGAGTCGCAGTCTTCCCATCTTATAGCGCGTTGCCGGTGAGTGCGTATTGGTCAGATGACGTTTGGTCGGAGAGCGGATGTAGGGATTATTAAAGGTATGGGAACGAAAATTGGGGGGTATTATAATGCGTGGGCCAATCTTGCGTAAACAAATAAGAAACGTCCTTTGCTCTCGTCGGAATTCGATTTTACGGTTGAAGTATGCTGCCTCCCGTGGGAAATACTCGGGTTGAATAAAAATATTCTGATATAGCTCAGGAATGAAAAAGTATCTTCAAGATTCTCTGGTAATTTATCTGTATATGTTTGCTCTGCGAGGCCGTGTGTATTGATAGAACGACTCTTTGTTTAGTTGACTGAATAAATGAATGAATCGAGTAAGTAGAAACGGTACATGGTATGGTCAGACCCGAGAATGTTTTGTTCATTTCCCAATAAAATTTTTTTCTTTATACTTGGTAACTACGGTGTAAGTGTAAGTAGTTAAAGTCTCTTGGTTAATTTTTGCGGTAAAAATAACTGTTTATTTACAAATTTAACTGCTCATAACATCGGCTAACTACTGTAACGACGCCATTGGCTAACGATGGTTTAAAAAAAATAAAAGTTTACGCAACACAATTTTTGCTCACTTGTAGCACTCGATTTAAATTGGATTGCACCCAGATTTTAATAGTCGTTGAGGCCCATCAATTTGTAAATATCAGATAGAATAAACAAAAAGACGTGCTTTCAGTTTACACACGAAAACAAATAAACAACTTTTCCCAGTCAATC
>JAPYZB010001049.1:0-16110 GCA_030522745.1 Eupelmus kiefferi | reverse complement strand
TGCTCCCATGGTGCATATATACTATTTTTTGCACGAGGAGCGTAAAATGCGTTCTGTAGAATTCTCTCACAGAGCGTACTGCAGATACGCACTTTACACGTCGTGTGGAAAAAAATAATTTTCTTTTTCGCGCCTAAAATTATAAAAAATCGCCCGTTTTAGTTGTGCTTACAACTAAGAATAAAAAATTTAATTTTTTCTCCACTTCACAAAATCTCATAAATACAAAATTTTTAATTATTTTTTGAAAAATGGCTGTGCACAAATAGAAATACTCATTGCAAACATCTATACCTAACTTACAAGCCTAAAAGTGATTCTATTACATTGAAAAAATACAATTTAAAGTATGATGGTTAGAACTGATTCTGACTTGGATGAGTTATTTTTAGCACTTCTTAATCGGAATAGTTAGCCAATAAGAAACCATTATGTTTATTGTTTTTATTTTTTTTATTTTTTTTTTTTTAATATTTATAAAGGAAAAAACAGTAAGCTCGAAAATTGCCGAAAATTCTTCTTGGTTGTAACATACTTATTATTAATAAAATAAAAGCAGTGTTCGGCTAAAAAAATAAACAGTCCAATTCAGATAACAGTAATTGTATTTCAGCACCCATTTAACCCTTTCAGGGATACATTATACGTTTATATTAATTTTTTTTAATTTTATTTTTTTGCAGAAAATATTACTATAATTCAAGGTGAACTTCAAAAGTAAAAAAAAATTAATCAAAAACCACAGAAAAATAGGTAGCACTCTAAAAGTGCTACTGCCCCTCAAAGATAGTTGTTTTCAATCTATACTTTGTGTTTAAAAAATGTTTGTTAATTTGAAAAAATTCCCATTTTTTTTTGCATAAACGTAGTATTTTTATAAATAAATACACTCGCAAAATTTCATATCGATTTAACGTCTATATTTTGAGATATATACTTATTCGAAATTTATCTTTTTCCACTGCAGTATGTATGTATGTTTGTATATATATATATATATATATACACACATAAAATAATTAATGAACTTTGATTGAAATATCTCAGAAATGAAACGGTGAATCTTCTAGAAATTTTGCATAAGTGTTTATTTGAAACAAATATGTTTATTGCAAAGTTTGAGAAATTTCTCAAATTAGTAAATATTTCTAGGAGTATAAAGTATCGATTGGGAAACAAATACCTTGAGTATACTTCAAAAGTTCGTTTTTCTGTTGGGTACACTCATAGCAAGAAATTTGAATAATTATAAAGGAAATTGGAAAAATTTTTTTTTCAAATTAATAAAAAACAATTTGATCAATTTATAAGTTTTGTAAAAATAAATAAATTCTATTAATAATAACTGAATTGAGCTTATTAATTAAAAAATAATAAATAATAGAAAATAAACTAAAATTTACAAGTAAATTAGAGGGTATATACTGAGTGTCAAAACTATAGAACCATCATGAAATTTTCCATTTAAATACGCATATTTTCGATCATTTTCAAAATCATATAACTTTAGTAGGAAATGTCGTAGAAAAGTGATATAAAGCAAATTAAAGTAGATTTAATTATCTAGAAACCGTATTTTTTGTTTTTTCTAAATGTTTGCTAGGAGAGCTGTGATGGGCGATTGAAAAATATTTTAAAAATCAACTTTAATTTATAACGGAGATTTTTTAATCAACGTGGTTTTATAGTTATGACTCACTTGTGGGCTATGAATAAGTAATTGTTCGAAAAATTCATACACACTATTTAGAAGAGAACAAAATTAAAAGAAGGTAGCCGTTGAGTGGTGTTTGCCCGACATTTCCTTTTAAAGTTACGTGATTTTATAGATGATCGAAAATACACGCGTTTAAATGGGAAATTTCACGGTGGTTTTATAGTTTTGACACGCACTATACAACAACTTAAAATATTTCCAATAGCAATTTTTTAAACTTTAATTCCTAATTTACTATAATCGGCTTTTTTTAAATTGAAATTTGGAAAGATATTGATAGTTATACATAATGAAATACTTAAAAAAAATTTTCAATTTCATATCAAAGATATTTTTTTAAATTACTTTATGTGGTAATAAACAAAAAATAATAAATAATTAAATTCAAATAGTATAATTTTGTAACAAATTTATTTAAGTATAAAAATTTATTTTACAAACTATTAGTAATCTATTCATTTGATCTTACAGTTTTAGTTTCACCTAAAATATTGATATAAATACTAATAATCTTTGATAAAAGAACACAGCCATTAACTGGTAATGTAATCTTATAATTAAAAAATATATAAAAATATGTTTATTTAAGTATGAATTACTAATAGAAATATATCTGTAATTTAAAGTTATGAATGGTCTTTTGAATAAGAAAGTTCATTAAATTTAAAGGGGTTAAGTAACTAAATCTTAAAAATTATTACCTAACTTTGTCATTCGCAGTCATAAAAATTATTTTATTGTTCATGCACGCAACTTCTGTTTTACGTAAGAACCACGGGAGTTACAATGTTCTAAAACACTTCTCCAATATACGTCTTGTTGCAAAAGTTTAGGGCTGCCGATAATTATAAGTAACGTTCGAGCTCGAGTAATGGCCACGTTTAGTCTTTCCTTGGCAGCAACAAAACCAAGAGCGTGGCGTATATCTTCGTTAACCTTATCTTCTGCAGTTCTAACAGTCGATAAAATAATAACTTTTCTTTCTTGTCCTTGAAACTCTTCAACGCTGCCAACTTTTGGAATGTCGATCTCAAGTTCTGCCAAAAGACTTTTTATTCGGTATACCTGTTCACAAAAAAGTGAGATGTGAATTTCCAAAAAGCTTTTGATAAAATGTCAATGTCTTACCTGCTTTGAATAGGGTGTAATGATTCCAACATCATCTGGCGTTAAACCATGATTGTAGAGATCTAGAAGATAAATATAAACCTGCGTTGCTTCGTCGGGATTATACCAGCTAGGACTGTCTGGATCTTGTATATTTTTTCCATCAACGCCGTGAAAGACAACTGCTGGTGGAGCGCCGAGTCTCTTAGGCAGCATGTCAGACAAACATTCGAGCAATTCGGCTTCTTCGCTCTCCTCAGGATCAACCTGTCAACGAAACATAAATATACGTACAATGAGAGAGCTAGAAAAAGCAAACTTAAAAGTTGCATTTGATAATTACCTGAGCTATTAGTTCGGCTTCGTAGAAAAGTTTGTTCGGCAGCTCAAGCAAGTCCGGCAAACTTCTATAGTTCATGAGCAGCTTCGTAACGAGCCTCGGATCATATCCCGTCTCAAAACCATGTGGATCCCTTTGATACGGAAATTGCTGGAGCAACCTTACCAGAAAACTGTCATTCAATCCAAAATAGCCAGCCAGTCGGCTCTGATTGACCGGTCCCAGCTGCTTGGGATCACCAGCGAGTACGACCTGGGTCGAGTTGGTGTGGATCAAGCTCAGAGGAATCATGATCTCTGGTTCGCTAGCTTGGCCGGCTTCGTCGATGATTACGTGAGTGAAATGTCCGGGCTTGCAGCCCATAGTGTGCAAGATGCCAAGAGCCGAGCAAGTACCAACAATCAGCCGGTGACGGCAGAGTACGCTCAGAGTCAGATTGGTCTTGCAGCCACGGGGATCGATGAGGTTCACATCAGCTCGGCTGCCCTCGGCGGCTATGTCCGCAGTCGCGCAATATGGGATCAGCTTGTTCGAGATGGACTCGCTATCAATGTAGTGGTGGGCCACCAGTCGTACCTATAAAAACATTGAGAATGCAGTTATCATGAGCGATTGTTGGAATATTTCATTGTTTCGTCATGTTTGTATAGAATAAATTTGAATTGACATTTTTAAAGACACTGAACATTTTTTGTTATAAATAAAAATTATATATTTTGTATCAATTTTTTCTTAAAAAATAAGTAAGGTGTACTTTTCAGTACCAACATTAAGGCTTAATAGTTAGTTTTATACAATATGCACTCTTTAATAATTTTATAATACTAGTTTGAAAAAGATTATAATAAATAAAAAATTCAATTTCAAAAACAAATTTATACACATCTTCTTGAGGTATTCTTCTTAACATTAAAGTTTTAATAATGAAATTTCCTTCATCAACTTTTCGTTAGGTTCGTTAATTTAAAAATGCAGTAAGTTTAGGAATGTTCCTTTATTTGTCAATACCGATAAACTACCCAAGACTTACAGTATTGGAGTAGCTAGTCGAAATGAGCTATAGAACATTCCAAAATGAATTAAAAATTTGGTATTTTTGAAAAAGTTCACTTTCTAGCGCTCCTCTGACTTACGAAATATGATTTATATTTACATATTACGCGTGCAAATTTAATAGCTCAATGACCTCAGGTAGTCCGACCATAACTCAAAATCTAAAGAAATTGAACTTCAGCATTCACGAGACCTCTTACTACATTGATTGCAAATTGGAAAATTCGAAAATTAAAAATTGAAAAATTGAAAAACTTTATACAAATCAAAGTTCTATGATATTACAGAAATTTCTTTCACTTACTATGTCACCGGGTCTAAATAATTTACTATCCAATAATCTTTCTGCGATAAGATTTGCTGAACTATTTGAAGGTGTGGCAATCAAAATTCGACTATCTGGCATTGTAAAAAATATCTGCAAAATAGCTTCACATACAGTAATTGTTTTCCCTGTTCCAGGGGGTCCAAATATAATATATGGTAAAGGGCGCGCTAATCCTTTTAAAATGTTTTTAATAGCTTCTTTTTGGTATGTGTTTAAATTTTTATTATACCAGTTTATTTTTTTTCTGTAAATCAAATTCTCAATAGCTTTTATTTTGTTTTCGTTGGCATTAATACCATTTAATTCAGGCACTTTGTTTAAAATTATTCCATTTTCATCAATGTCATCTTCAATAAATTTATACTGTGGTTCTTTTTGCACAACTTTTCTTGGAAACAAAAAGTCTCGACCAAGCCTTCCAATTGCTAAACCAATTGCGGTATGGCATCGCTGAAGTACTGTAGTTGAGCCTTTGAAACTTATTTGACAGTCTGTACCATGATACTCATTATGAAAACTCTGATTAAACTTTAAATAAACATCGGAACTTCGAATCTTATGAATGTAACCTTCATACTTTTTTTGACCTTAAAAAAAAAGAAATATTAAAATTTAAATAATTTGCATGTCAAATATAATTATGATAATTAAATCACAATTACAAAATTAAATAAATACCTCTAGTATCATCCCATTTGAAAGATACAATAACTCTGTCTCCAACAATTAATGAAGGTCGTTTTTCAGCTAGACCTGGGACATTTAATGTTAAAAACTCTCCACTCCTATGTAATGTAGCACTATCCATATTAAATCTCTGCATATCTACTACTTGTGCTATTTCTTCTAAATAAAGCAAATAATCGAATCTTCGTTTGTAATTTTCGAAAGTCAAATGCTGCTGTAGACATGGTACGCTTTCTGCTACTATAAATTCAGCCTCAGCACGAGTTTTTTTCTCAAAAATTATTTTATTTATGACATCCCACAGATGTTTCGGAATTTGGAAATAAGTAGGTTTATTAACAATAAATTTTGCTGGCTTATAAGGCCTAACACCTCTTACGTACAAACCTTCTTCATAAATTTCTGGTATTATTGTATCTCGATTATGTTTTTGGTAAACATTTAAAATTTGGCCATTAGTATTTTTTTTAGTGTCAAGATAAATGCTGTTTACAATTATGCGAACAATGCGACCAATTTTAAAATTTTTGAATTTAAAAATTAACAATTCTTCAGATGCACCTACAAATCTTCCCTTACATTTGAATTTACAAGTAATTGTACCTGCTGGTTGCAAATCCATTTGTGATCCTATTGGTGATATAAGTGTTAATTGGGAATCTGATTTTTTTGATAAAAATGAACACTTATAAAATACTTGATTAATATTTCCATTATTTTTAATAGTCACTTCAATTTCTGTTTCTGCTTTTGCATCCAAAGTTACTGCTATTCCATTAGTTATTTCAATATTTTCTTTATCTTTGATTATTTCATTTAACTCATCTTCTAATATTTGTGGCTTATTTTTTATAGCAGATGTTTCATACCTATTAATACTATCCTGTCAATTTAAATCAAAATAAAGTTAGAGTAAATTAAATATAAGTCTTTTATAATAATAAATAATTAAAATTTTGCATACCACATCCATTGGAGCTACAGTTATTGCTCGCCAGTTTTGTTGAATCCCTTGATCACTTTCAATGCCTTGGACAACTACTTGGTCACCTTTGTGTGGTATATAACCCGGAGAACAAACATCTTTTATAAAAGTAATTGCTCTATCTATTGTTCCAGATTCTGTCCCTTCATTGTAATCTGTGATTTTTCCTATTTTTTGACATTGTCTTAATGGTAATATTTCTTTAACTTCCAATATTTCACCTTTTAAATTAGCAACATTTTCATCAATTTCAACCAAACATATCAATTTTACCCAATCTCCAATTACAGGCACAAAGTTAGAGCTAACTGTATCCAAGTTAATACATGTTCCATCTTCAAGAAAGACCTCTCTACCCTTTCTTCTGTCAACTTTTCCATTAATTATTCGTTCATCTATTCCTCTTTTTTCTACAACTTGGTCGCTGTCAGAAAAATCATGCTCATTCTTCATTTCTACATTTTGATTATCTCTATAAGTTCTATCATCATTTTCCCAAAGTCCATCCATTTTATTTTCAATTTTTCTAACTTTATATTCTTCGCCCCTATTAGCTTTATAAGCCAAATAACGGACCTTATCTCCTGGTTTCAGATCTGTAGGTATTACATGTTTTGTTTCACACATGTACTTATTTTCAATAAGAACATATTCATTTTTGACAAGTGTAATTATTCCAGTTTTGTAAAAAGTTCCTTCTTCATCCTTAACAAAATTTAACTGAGGATCTTTATTTCGTACAATACTTTGCCTTAAATCATCTACTTGATGATTCATATTTTCCACTGACATACATTCTTCCTCCAAATCATCATTTTGATTTTCAATCAATTCGGAATTTTTAGAATAAGAAAAAATCCTTTTTGAAACAAATTGAAGGAGAGAAAACATTTTACTGAATTAGAAGTTCCTTTAAAAGTTACTAAAAAATATAAAATGTTATTAATAGAATGTTCAAATATATTAATTTAAAAAACAAATTATAATCTACCTACTGATAGAAAAATACTTCCATTCCGTAACTTAAAGGGATGATTGTTACTTTCTTGTATCCTGTCCTTATCTCTAATAAATTTAAAAAATGAATTTATTTTAATTTTTTTATATTAAAATATTTATCTTTTGGATTAAATTACGTCTGGAAATATTAAATTTACAATTTTTACTGTTGTTTAGAGAAAATATTTGTTGCAATATTATTTATTATTTAACTTTTACTCTATTGCTCCAAAAAGGAATCTATAAATTTATTATTTAAACTAATTTTACAAATATATATTTTAAAATAATAGCAATAATAAATATAATAATATATCTTAATAAACAACAAATACTCTAACAAAATAAAAACTATAAAATTAAAATACTAAACTCTGAACTATTGGTAATTTAATTTACAAAAGCAGTTTGTTAACTGAATGCAAGAAGTTTTTATAAAAACTAACCTATTACACTGAATTTAAAGAAAAAACTTCCCTAGTCTCTTTAATTATCAATTTTTAATTTTTAATTCACTCAAACTTCAAACATGAAAATTTATTTTTAATATCAACTACAAACTATGTACTTATGACAATTGCCAATTCTAAAATACTATTTATTTCGTTGATCCGGTATATACTTACTCGATCGAGACACGAGCATGCGGGGTTGGAAGGGCCGGAGTATATATAATTATGCCATAGTCCTGCGTCGGTTTGGTATGTTCGTATTTATAAAACACACTTTATAAATGATTCGAGGTTTTCGACGAACTGATGACTTTTCTCCACTAGTGTTTAAATTCTCACTTCCTGTTGAATGCCGGCAACCTGTAGCGTTGTATGGATTTTGGATCAGACAAGAGGAAACACAGCAGAATATGTATACACTGCGACTTGCGAGAGCCAATGCCGGGATTCAATTGTCCTACACACAAGTATGCATGTATAAAATATTGTAGAAAAATGTAAGTAATTAAAAATGTTAGTTAAAAATGCAGATGCACTGCGGTAATTATATTAATAATTTCGTTAATACTGACTATTTCAAGTGACATTCTTTTCTTTCGGTTTCTAGAAGCGATAAATTTTCACTCTGTAATTTCAAAGCACTATATGCAAGTATAAGAATGAGTTGATATAAGATATAGAGCGGTGTCTGATTTCTTCGGTATTTCGATATAGTTAAACTGATTCTACAAAGAAGTGGAGTTCGTTTCCACCGTTGGAATGCTGAAGCTTTGAATGAAACGCGCGCGAGATTTAAATAGAATTTTTCGAGATCGGAAAGTAAGTAATGATAAATTATTGAGATACTAGCTTACAAGTTTCAAATTGCCGTAAATAATCGCAGCTCTCGCACAGTACACTTATAAAAACGAAAAGAAAATCACTTGCTTTGAAGGTTTTATGTAAGAAGACAGAATAATAATTGTCGGTTATTTTAAATACAGAATCTTAAGTCGAACCTATTACCTTTGATGCTGCTTGCAAACTTTATAATTTGAACTGTAACTAATAAATCTTAGTTCTCTCAAAACTTTCTCTTACTTCTCTTATTCGATCTGCTACTTCTGAATTTTCAAGACGGACTCAGAGAATGTCCAGCGCGCACTCTACTTTTATCCCCTCAGTTTGCAGGGATTTTACATGAAAATTGTTATGTAGGCTAAGAAGGGTAGGGATTATTAGGTATGTATGGGATATTATGAGAGAAAAAATGGGCGGTGAAGAGAGGGGATAGTACAGAATGGCTTAGGAGAAATAATGAATTTGTAGATAAAGCAAAAATTCAATTATATTTCCTCTTGGCTAGTAGTTTAATTGACGGTTACAAACCAAAAATTTATTTATTTAATACTTTTATTTTACATTTTTTTAATTCGCCTACTGTTCAAATATCAACCTAATTACCAAAAAAAGCCGAAAAATCAATTATTTTCATTGCTCCAACAAAATAACCATTTTTGCATATACACACATACTCATGCAAGTGACGTCACACACACACACTCTCATTCTCACATCAATTTATTTATTTATATTTTTTTTTATATAATTTTGTTAGTGAAAATTATGAGACTAGAATAGACAAGAAAATCTCTGGTACCCGATTGTACGACTGGACGAAGTGCTTATGCGCTTATATTCGTTTCCATCGCTGCTATATTACAGTAGCTATCATAAATAGATTATCCTTTTTATTGCTTGTGTAATAAAGGATCAAGTGAGAGCGGCAGTTGCTGTCTAGACATTTGGTTTTTCTTGATGCTTATATACATTTACCTACAAGTATTACGTTTACAATACTTCGGCAATTATTTTAAATTTATTATAATTTTTAAAGCTATTTCAAGTAATCTTTGTTTGCATTTTTTTTGTTTAAAGATGGAACACGAGAATAAAAATATCTTGTCTTTCAATCTTTCATAAAAAAAGATAAAAACAAAGATACACAACGGCGACTCATCTCAGCCGACGCACAAAAACTTTTGGCACAGCCATCCTGCATCTAATTGTATACTCCCCCTTTTATACAATGCGCACGCGTCTACCAGCCGTCGCTGGTCTCGCGCAGTTTCAACCTTTATAAAAATATATTTTTTCGATGCCCACACTGGTGCAGCATTGCTTTTATATCTTGCCATTTCTATAAGCATTCATATTCTATTTACAAACTTTTATAAGTAGAAATCTAAGCTTGCATATTTCGAGCTTTGCCAAAAAAGTATTACGCATGTCTTTTGATGTTTACATAACTCTTTATCGATCTATAGAGCAGAAAGTGTATTTTACAAATGTTTTTCGGCGTTGACAACAAGTAGATTAAGGTACACCTCGGCGAGTTCGAATATTTTTTTTGCAGTACAGTTACGAATTTGCGAAAGGGACACGCACTGTATTTATATTATGTCGGCGTTTCGAGGTGACACCATCGAGGCTACAGTGTGTTCACGAGTACAGGACGCAGAGAGCAACAGTTTTTTCAAGAGTACAATGATGACACTGTCTTTGTAAACCCATGATTCGCAAAAAAAGATATGATTGTTCAAAGAAAAATGAAGCAAATAATTCTTTTAGTGATTGGCATAGTTTTAGGTAAGATTATTTATAATTTATATCTGTTATTAAGATTAGTAAGAAACATTTTTATTAATAAAAGCTATTTCAGTTTTAGGGTTTTATAAAAGCATTGCAAATACGATAGATGAAGATGACATTCACATCAATCGCAATAGATTGTCAAACAATCATATTGTCAAAATGCTGAAAAACTCAAACGATGAAAAAGTTGATGAAACAACGGAGATCAAAGATTTGGAGCAAGCAAAGAATAAAATAAGAGAATTAGAAGAAAAACTTAAATCTATAGAAGATAAATTAGAAAATCGAGTCCCTAAGAACTATCCTATAGTAAAATTTCTCAATTATAAAAATAGAAAACGAATTTTAGTCACAGGTGGTGCTGGATTCGTAGGCTCACATTTAGTGGATCGTTTGATGCTAGAAGGTCATGAAGTCATTGTTGTTGATAACTTTTTTACTGGTAGAAAACGAAACGTTGAACACTGGATTGGTCACGAAAACTTTGAAATGGTTCATCACGATGTTGTTAGGCCTTTGTACATAGAAGTAGATGAGATTTACCATCTTGCAAGTCCTGCTAGCCCTCCACATTACATGTTAAATCCTGTGAAAACTATAAAGACTAATACCTTAGGAACAATTAATATGTTAGGTATGTATTTTAAAAATGCTCTCAGAATTGCTTTTATAAATTACATTTGATTCGATAATTCCAGAAATTATAAATTATAATTTTAACTTATTTTCAAATCTAGGTCTTGCTAAAAGAGTTGGTGCTAAAGTTTTAATAGCAAGTACTTCAGAAGTTTATGGAGATCCTGATGAACATCCACAGTCAGAGACCTATTGGGGACACGTCAACCCAATCGGTAATGTTTAGAAATCACTGTTACTACTTTTTCAAAAATTTAAATATTTTTATAAATGTACTGTTTTTAGTATTATTTGTTCTATTAATTTACACAATTTTACTAAAAAAGATTTTTATGGCAGTTAAACATTTATAAAATTTTCGTTTATTTTGTATTTCAACTTACGAAATTATCATTAATCAATCAAATTCAAATTTGTTAATTTTTTAGGTCCAAGGGCTTGCTATGATGAAGGAAAGCGTGTAGCAGAAACATTGAGTTACGCCTATGAACGTCAAGAAAAGGTCGCTGTTCGAGTTGCCCGAATTTTTAATACATATGGACCTAGAATGCATATGAATGACGGTCGTGTAGTTTCAAATTTCATACTTCAAGCGTTACAAAATAATTCAATAACAATTTATGGCGATGGCAAGCAAACTAGATCATTTCAGTACGTTTCAGATCTTGTAGATGGATTGGTTGGATTAATGGCCTCAAATTATAGTCAGCCTATTAATATAGGGAATCCTGTAGAACATACAATATTAGGTATCATAAAGTCATGAATTATAATTATATTATATTTATAAACATTTAATTATATTAATAGTAGACACTCGACTTACTTTTTCTATTTGATTTAAAAAAAAAAGATTTTCAGTTTTTCAATTTATTTGTTGATTTCTTAATTTTAGTCACTTTTATGAAGTGTAATTCTAATTGTAAAAGAGTTAATGTTTATTGGAGAATTATATGAATTACATTTATATCAATTAAGTTTTTAAAGTTTCTATACTAATTATTGACTTAAAAATAATTATACTTTTCAGAATTCGCAATGATGATCAAAGACTTAGTAGGAGGTACAAGTAAAATAGTTGAATTACCAGCAGTTGAGGATGATCCACATCGACGGAAACCAGATATTTCACGAGCTAAAAAATACTTAAATTGGGAACCAAAAGTTCCCCTTATTGATGGGTTAAAGAAAACTATAATTTATTTTACTAAGGAATTACAACGATCAAAATCTACACTTAGCGATGCCCATTTAAAAAGGCCATTAAAAGATGATCATGATATAATTGAGCAGCTGTAATAATTTTATTTTTTCGTAGATTGTAATGTGCCAAACTGAAGCTTTATTTTTAATCAATATTCATTTGGTAAGTAGATTCTAATAATGTTAAACATTACAACATTAAATTAAATTTGAATTATTGATAATCTTTCTACAATCTTTTCTTTTGCAGATCACGTTATTGTTTTTTCTTTTTATAGTGATCTAATTATTCAGCCACTGCTTTTAAAGAATAATTTAAAGAAAGTGTTAATTGGTACAGACATTTTTTATGAAAAAACAAGAATTTAAAAAATTCTTGAAAAACAAAAATGTGAACAATTAGTTTAATTTGCTGATTTTTGTTTAAACAACTTTTTCTAAAGATATATATTTATAACTAAGGAAGCTTAGAAAAAACTTGAAAACTAATTTTAAAATTAAATTTTATACACAATATTGTGAAACATGGTTGGACTTTTGAAATACATTTATATAAATGTCTTTTAAGAGAATATTTATTGATTATATCTGTAAATATTGTAATCTTACTGAATGAGAATTTCTCTGAAGAGAACGGTTGAAAACGACTATTGCGTAACTGATATATTCAAATGTAAAATAGATTTTAATATTTCATAGTTACTGATGCTAGATAAGAATTTTCAGAAATACAATTTAATATATGTAAAATAGCCACGAAAAGAACCCAAGATATTGGAGAACGTGTAAAAATACGTGTAAAAGAAACATGAGTTGTGCATCTCCTACGTTCAGCAAGCAGAGCAACTTTATATTCACTTCCGTCTGCATACATCCACGATTTTAAATGTAGACAACATTGCCTTCGAAAATTTCGACAAAGTGGATCACGCCTGGCATCTCGCAAATCCAACATTCATCGACTTAACGTGTGCTTCCAGTTCCGTGGAAATCCATAGAGAAAAAAGCGCACACATCGCCTTGCGGGTACAGTTACAGGAGGCTACTTTACGTGCCATTCGCGCAGCTTTCATCGTGGAGTGAGAAAAAAGTATATACAAAAAAGAGAAGCAGTCTTGTAAAAAAATCTGCGGTACAAAGGACGAGTAAAAAGGAGAGAAGGCCACTCTGGCTGTTCCCCGATGCCTCTCACGTCTACGAGTCTCCTCTCTTCTCTAGCGATTGTCATGCAAATGGTAGGAGGGACTCCGTTTGTGTTTTCTTCTTCGTTTTGGAGAGTAGGCAGTGAGAGCGCGCGAGTTGGGCGTAACTCGCGCGTGGGCCTTTAACAGGGTGCTCGAAAGCTGTCGCCGAGAGGCTGCAAGAAGAAAAAAGGGACTGAGCTAGAGAGAGAGAAAGAGAAGAGCGCATGATAATCGGCGCATCCGCGCGACAAAGAGCCTCTGTGTACGTCGTCCGGTTTGTGGACTTTCGCGCAAGCGAGGAGGGAAAAGTGCGCGATTGCGTAGAAGGAAGTCGCACGTGCGCGATGCGTGAATGAAATAACGTATATGTCTTATTTAGCAGCTAAAGGAAGCGCAGAGAGATAAGGAGGACGTTAATACGCCAAATTGCCGCTTCTTTTTTTCTGTGTGTTTTTGGTTGTATTTTATAGTGAAGATTTATATTTGTTTGAGTTTGGACAGTATTGAAGAGAACCAAGTAAAAGTGACTTTTATAGGTGTGGAATTTTAATACAATTTTAAAGAAAATAGATATGTTGAATATTGAAAATCTTTATAAAAGATATCCTTCAACAACTTTATAATAATTTCTTTACTGAAAAAGGTTTTAATAAAACAATTTTATGAAATACAGTCTTATTATTTATTTTGCCACTTTACAAGGTTCCATAAAAGAATTTGAAAAATTAAATAACAAAAAAGATACCTATTTAGAGTTAAATTGATTATTTTAGAATTTTAAATCGTTATTTACACATATTTACAAAATCACCTGTAATACTTTGAAAAATAGTTTAGTTTATGTTGTAAAAGAAATCACACTAATGCGGAGCAAATTCATGCTACTTTAGTATAGTGAAATATTGCTTTGGGTATTAATATGATCGTAATTTCTATAAAATCATTTTTATAAATATACTATCGATGTTAATAATAGGTACGTAAATAATAGGCGTATAATCGCTTGGATCCTTTAAAATTTGTAGTTTTATATATTCGGAAATATCTTTTAAAGTTTCATCAAGATTTGTTTTCCACAAGTCACTTGCACTCTCTTTGTAGATCATGTTAAACATTTTTTCTTGTTATAAATTTATTTTACATTTAAACAAATTGTATGATTTCAATACAAAAATTTACACCCAGGAAACCTTTAACGAAAACGAGCTTGATTAAACAATTTCTAACAAGCATATATTATGTCTAATACGTAATAGTTAAAAGGTGTAGGAGAATGTCAATTTAGCGTTTATCAGTTTTAGCACCATAGTGTTTCAAGAATTTACATAAAGAATTTCTTAGTCAAGTGCTTTTGAACGAAATCTTTCACAATTTAAATGATTAGTTTATATTCTTCTAAGCTTCAACATTTATATTTTTAAATAATTTTTAAACAAAAAGAATTATTATTTAAGAATTTAAAAATTTTTTTAAATTGTTATTTAAGGTTGTCTTTATCCGAAAGCTAAATGATTGAGTGACTTGATGGTAGCAAATTAAATTGCAATCTTCTTCAAATGAAATTGCTATTAGATTGTTTTCTTTTTCCGCAAGGCACTATATTACGTTCAGTTATTTTCGTCTAAGATCGTAAAATGTGTTTTGAATATCGAAAATAAATCTATTGATCTTCGAACCAAGTGAATTGCTTTATGTGTACAAAGTTATATCAACTTTTTGGAGAGCCTAATAATCCTGTTTTTTAAAAGTTATGAAGAAATTCGTAAGGTCTAACGAAATATTGGTCAAGTATAATATAAGAAATACCATTTTTGTTACAAGTATTCTAAAATTTATTTAATTTTATTTCATAAAATCGTATTATTAAATTGAAAGGTTTTTATTATTGTTTATACTATTTACTTATCA
Organism: Eupelmus kiefferi; assembly: GCA_030522745.1. Lineage (NCBI taxonomy): Eukaryota > Metazoa > Arthropoda > Insecta > Hymenoptera > Eupelmidae > Eupelmus > Eupelmus kiefferi. The sequence continues at coordinate 877 of JAPYZB010001049.1, read as the reverse complement.
CTTGTACTTTTCTTCTTTTTTCTATTTTTGTTCGACACTTTTAAAATCATCGCAGTGTATGAAAATGATAAAATGGCTCAGATCCGCGTATTTGAATATCATTAAAATACATGTGTGCAAATTTAGTAGGTCGAGATTTTGAAGTTGTAGAAAAGTCGTTCGTACGCTATTCTGCTTAGCGCGCATCGGCTTGTTCCAGCTTCTGCGATACTTGTAAGTCAGCGACAAGCATCCTTATAATACTTGAGAAAGTAAAGTATACTGCTGATGCTTGAAAAAAAAAGGAATTGCTGCAAATTCATTGACGCTCTCACGAGCTCGAATGCTTTTAAAGCTTAAATGTTTTTTTCTCAAGCGTGATAAATTTTAAATTATGTTTATTTAGTGCTTTATTTGTTGGGATGATTTCTTTTTGTTAAAATAATATAAATTATATTCAAGTTTTAAGATAACTTGAAAGTCCACTATACATTGGTATCTCTCATAAAGAAATAACGACTGCTGTTTATTGAAGATTAAAGGAAAACTTTTAATAAAGATTAGTATAAATTCTTTTATTTAAGATATTTTGTGAAAATTATGAATATTGTTTAGGGTCTCAGGATGAATTTTTGCTTTTCTATTGTTTCTTCAAGTTAAAAGATTTTATTTTCGAACAATATTACTAGGATTACTGATTAAGACTAGATTATTATTTCATCCCATATAATCTATTTTTTCAAATAAAAAAAAAAAAAATAATCTATTTTTATCTATTATCATATCCGTATATTGAATCATATTTAAGGGGGCCAGCCTGAGTTGAAATCACTAAAAATGAATAAAACATTTATTACTGTTTAAAATAGTATATCATAGCTTTTATTAATATAAATTT
>JAPYZB010001048.1:0-17117 GCA_030522745.1 Eupelmus kiefferi | reverse complement strand
ACTTTAAACAGTGCAATCACTTTGAAAATCTTATCGTCTAGAAAAAATACTATAATTTATCTTTTCCTCATCCAACAACTACAATAATTTCATTTAAAAATAAACTATTCCCATCGATCCACCCCCGCATTCTCAAGCCGCAATTTGTTTACGAATCACAGCCCTCCACAGCAAAAACCTAATCGCACTCGAGCTCATCAGCATTTTAAAACCCTGCCCTACATCGCGCAAACGTAAAACCAGAACTATAAAAAGAAAAACGTCGCTGCTAGAGCAAGAGACTTCCACGCAAGCCCGATAAGCCAAAGCGCCTTGGAAAGTGCGTGTGCGCGCAAGCTCAATCACTACCCTCTCACACTCCTCCCTCCCAACGTCTCCCAACTTACCAAATCAAACCAGGCCAGCAGCATCACTGGAAAATCAAAACAAAACCGCAGCTCGCCAGACAGCCTCCACCGCGCTCCAAACTAAACTTGAAAGCTCGACAGGTTCGATTTCCCATTGATAAGGAAAAAGCGCAAAATCACCGCCAGTCTTTCTCACCTATATACCCATCACACTGATCCCTTCGCCGATGGCAGGCCTGCATCCCTACCGACCAATCAGCTCTCATCCAGTCTCTCTCTCTCCCTCTAGCGCCTGCGCATCTGGACCCTATATGCGGGGGCCGTCAGGACGTGCAAGTATTCGGCTCTCTCTGTAGCGTCGCGCGCTGCTGTTGTGTGTCTCTCGACTGGATTTCTAGCGAGAGAGAGAGAGAGAGGAAGCGCGCGCTCCCTCTCTGGAAACTGGCTCGCGCTTGCTGCTGTGTGCTCTGGCGGCGGCTGCAGAGCGGCGCGCGCGCGGCTAGTGCGGACGAGCTTTCGCTTAGCGCGCGCGGCGGCTGCTCTCTCCGTCAGTCGCGCTAAGATGGACGGCGGTGGAGCTTACGGCGGCGGCAAGGCTGGAGCCCCGTTCGACCCGATCGCCTTCGTTCAGAGGCCGCAGGTCATCATCAGGGCGGTATGTCTGGTGAGTAGCCATCTACGTACGCACCTACGATTCCCCCAGGTTGTAAAACACCTTGCGCACCCGCGAGTGCACCTTCCGTGGAAGCGCGAGCATCGATTTTCACGAGAAAGAAGCCCCCCGCCCTCCCCCCTCAGGCAGCCACCCCCTCGATGGGGTTCTTGCCTATTGATTTTCGGCGGAATTGGCCGCTCAAGGCACACAGACCGGCTGTGCGATCTTTAGACAGACACGCTGGAGGTGAGCGACGTCCAGGAGTCGGCGCCTCGCCCTCGCATGATGGCAGGACGCGCGCGCGATCGACCGCGCGGTGGGGGCGGCGCGACAGAGATCCTTGAGCGCGCTATTTCTCTCTCTCTCTCTCTCTCTCTCTCTGGCGCTCTTTTGTCTGCGCCCTTCATATACACTCTTGCGCGCGCTTTGGCCTACTACTACTGATACTACTAGCTATGTGTCGCGCAAGCACGCGCAGAAAAATGTACGCGCCCCCGAGGATTGTTCTTCCCCCCTCGTGTGCGTGCGACATCTTTCTCGTTGAGAGAGAGCGAGAGATAACGCGGGGGTGGTTCTGGAGAGATAAGCGAGAGAGAGAGAGAGAGTCCTTCGATCGCACGGAAAGCCCGAGGATTAATATTGATGTTGGGGGGGCCGGGGGGGGGGGGGGGGGAAGAACATAGGGGCCCTGTCTCTCTCTCTCGCGCCTTTCTAACTCGACGTCTTGGCCGTAGAGGTATTGATTGCTATTCACTTTTGCTCTATGAACTTGACAGCTGCTCAGGTTTCGCCCTGGGGAAGACAGAGATGGGCATGGCTTGTGGCATTATGACAGGGGCTGCTTTTTTCTTTCGTGGGATTGTGATACTTGGGGGAGGGATTCCTGGGCTGTTCCTGTGCTCGGGCAATTAGGGATTTTCAGGGTTTGGATGGTTTTTTGAGATTCGGAAAGGCTGAGAAGGGGTTTATTCTTTGTGGGACATGGACCTTGATCTGGGACTTTTGCTTGTCTGACCTTGAGGTTTTTTATCAAGTTTATTTGCATTAAAAGTAGGCTGCAGTGAATAAGACGAGCATTATATATATTTTTTCATAATACTCTTACAACTTGCTAGGTTGTTTTAAAATATATCCATGACTATTCTTTACAAGTATTGATTGACTGTTCTATTCTAGAAAAATTTAGTGTATCTCATTTTAAGATGCAGCTCCTAGTTAAATTGGTTTCAATTGATGGATGATTCACTGTTAACACGTAAATTTAGTAATGAACTAACATAAACTTCTTGACGTGATAAAAATAAAATACGTTTTTTTCTCCACTTATTCTTTCTTTATTAAAAATGAATATTTGTTAAAACCGTATTTAATATAAGATAGTTTTAATGCAAGATATTTATGTTTAATGAATATTAATGTTCTTGAGTGAGTAAATTGAACTCAAACTTGACATAATGTCTTGTTACAAGGGAACTGTGAATTGTCTCTAATTGACAGATGATTTACTAACTTAGAAATCTTTAAAGAGCTCAATGAGAACAAAACATAGAAGCATGAAAAGATATTTTTTCTTTTCAATAATATTAAAGTATATGATTTGTTATTTTCAATTTTAAGTATAAGAAATTGCAACTTAATAATAAGTATTTCATTCTGATTCATTCATTATTTTGTTTTTTGTGAATTTGTAAATTCATTGTTGAATACCAATTTACAGAAAAAAACAATTCTATTTTAGAATATTTCTAACTTCTCATTTCTCAGTCAGCTGTCAATATTGATTCAAGTTACTTCATGCTCTATTTCTTAGAACATGGTAATAATTTGTTACATAAAAAAGTAGGCATGTTAGATTTAATATTTCACTAAAATTATATTTAAAATTTTATGTGAAAATTTTATATTTTACCGGAAGTAATCAATAAATATCCAAAATCAGTCAATATATTTATATATTTGTTACATTATTGGTTGTAAATAAAAGATAAATATTAAAAATCTATTTTTTGTTTTAGCTTTTCTCAATCATTGTTTTTGGATGCATAAGCAGCAAAGGTCATATGGAAAAAGGAGGAAAAGAAGTCTGTCTATATAACGGTGATGAGAATGCTTGCAATTATGGCACAGCAATTGGTGTTATTGCCTTCCTGGCAAGTATTGGTTTTTTAGCAGGCGAATACTTATTTGAACAAATGTCCTCCGTTAAAACTCGAAAGCACTATGTACTTGGTGATCTTGGGTATGATCTACTTTATAACTATATACATATAAGACTTATGAATAAATTAAATTAAATTAAAATAAATTATATTAGACTTATAATTTTTTTTCTGTGTTTAAGAATAACTAGTAAGTTAATTTTTTTTATAGTAGAGCTAAATAAGATCTAATTTGCAAATTTGGTAGAATTAATCAAGTTTTCTTAGGAGAAAAAATCAATTATTTTATATTCTATGTAGTAAAAAAAAACTTCTGCTACCTTCGAAATATTGAGTAATTAATACATCTTTTTTAGATTTTCTGGTTTTTGGGCATTCCTTTACTTTGTCGGTTTCTGCTACTTAACCAATGCATGGAACAAATCTGATCCACCTCCTAATGGCTATGGTGTAAACAATGTTCAAGGAGCCATTGCATTTTGCTTTTTTTCTATCTTTAGCTGGGTAAGAACTATAGCAATTCAATATTTTTTTATTAATTGATAGTAATTTATTTCATCAATACTTGTTTTTTGGTATTTATGATAAAATCAATTTTACTTCTACAGGCAGGATGTGCTTGGTTTGCATTCCAAAGATTTAAGCAAGGAACAGACGCAGCATTTGCTCCAAGTTACGAAGCAGACCCCACTGGAGGACAAGGCTACACGAGTTACCCAGACGCTACCGACGCGGCTTATCAAGAGCCTCCATTTGCTCAGCAACAACAAAGAGGTATGGGTGACTTCCAAGCTCCAGCTTATTAAAGTCATTCATAGTCGTTATAAAATATGTATATTCCAAGGCCACTGCAGCGAACTAATAATGATAGGAGTTTATTTGTTAATAATTATATTATCTTGCGTTTAAAACAAAAAACTGCAACACAAATCTCATACTGTCGCGTATCGTGATCTAAGAAAAGTATTAGTATTTTACATGAGCTCGCTTGTTTTTCGCCATCTACCTTATGTCAAATCATCTATTTATAATAACTTCGTAGATAAGTCCTTACATGTACCTTTTGTTATAAACAGATAGATTCAGAAATTATTTATAGATATTGCACTTTCATTAATTTAACAGAAAAAACTAAATAGTTTTTTCGTAAAAAAGATTGAATTTGTGTATATTTAAATTGCTTATTTACAGTATATTAAAATTTTACTTTCATATAAAAATAATATTATTTTATTTCAATGTAACTGTTAATGTTATTAAGTGATATTTAATTTTACAATGTTCTACATTATGTTTTTGGGAAATTTTTAATGTTAATAAAAATATAACTAATAAATAAAAAATAATAAAAGGTACATGTCTATTTGCAATGCATATTAGCTGATGTTAATGGCCTCACATAAGAGCTTGTTTACTTGTAGAAGTGAATTACTCCTGTCGCTGATAGATCGCTACCAATATTGGTCTTAGATTAAGTCTGCGTAGCAAGATACGAGAATAAAGAAAACCTATTTGTTGAACAGTGGCAATAATTGTTGGCCACTTGTAAGTTGTACTTAATTGTGTGTCTGAAAGAAAAAAGATAGGATGTAATTAAGATATACCATGTGAGGCACTAAGAGCTACGACCATTTCTCAGCTAATACAAAAAAAAGACATTAAATCTCATAACAAACGAAGATAAAACGTATGTATTAATATTATATGTTAGTACATGCACCAGCTATGTATATTTTGTCGTGTCGTGTTCAAAGTATTTGCAAGCGAGATATATAAATTAATACTGCGTGATATTTAGTGAAATCAACGAAGTGGTCGTCATAAGTCTGCTTAAAATGCACATATCCTGCGTTGTTTAAAAAGCGCCGATTTATTTATTTTTAATTTATTTATTTATTTCATTTGCGTATTAAAAGGCTATGCATTATAAGAGATGGTGAACAAAACTGTTACCAAAAATTATTTTTTTTATATAATATAACAATATAAATATTCTTACTATGACAATGTTTTAAGTAAACTTTGCATTAGTAAGCTTATATTAATATCGTTATATAATATCAAAAAACCAAGTTTTACTCAGTTATGATCATTGGATATTTTCTTTTGCATTTAACTTTATTTGTAGCTATTCAAATTGCTTGCATAATTCGATACTCTACCAAAAATTTTCATAATAAAAATATCATCTACTATCACAAAAATATAAGAAAAAGTGCTTCTTGGTTGGTCTGCTGTTTATAACAGAGTATATTACAAACAAGAGAAAAAGTATTATATTCTCAAGCCAGTCAAAATACAAAAGTGGTTGCGTCTTGAGTTGGTTAAGTTGAAAAAATAATTATTAAAATGGTACCAGTTCAAGAGTTGCAATTAACGTATTTGTCAAACTTTCCTCTGGTAAAAAAATTTTATAAAAAAAATAAATTTACAATTTATTAAAAAAAACCTAGAGATAAGTCATTAAAATAAGTAAAACTATGAATAAATATATACCTATATAATCATATAATATTAATATAAGTGTTACGTGAGTATAATCGTTTTAATTGATGATGATGTTACGCCCGATGATATCCACCTAAACGAGAATAAGACGAGAATAAGACGAGCCACCAATCATCAGGTGTAACATTCGTAGGTGTTGTATTAGTATTAGAAAAGAAAGTACTATTCTAACAGTACTATTCTAGAAGTAGACGAGTAATTGTTATAATCATACTTATTATTGCATGTATTTACATTGATGATCATCCAATTCTTTCCGAATGATTCTTGAAAAATGTAACGACTTTGATGCAATTTATCTTTTTCGAACGCAACAATACATATCATTCGGAAATAAATTTAATGATTTGTTAATTTATTTTATTGATGAAATTTTTAAACTAGAGGAAAGTTTGACATCGACGTCAATGCAACATTTTGAACTAACTGAAAAAATTATAGTTATTGCAATGGACGTTACTACTGTAGCGTGTATAAAACAAACAAAAACAAAAATTAAAACGTCTATCAAAGCGATCTAAGTAATTTATTAAGATAAAGAAATAAACTTATAAATGTAGCCAACACGCATTTATTCTAGTACTGTAAGAGATGCCCCTGTGCAGCGCAGAGATCTCAATGTTTACATACGATTCTAGTCTAGTGTATGTATGATTTACAATAGCGACTATAAATTTAAAAAATGGAACAACTGTAACCACGTTTAACTTATAATTTATAGCCTGCCCAGATTGAGTCGTATGAAAGCCCATAGCAACAAAATGGCTCTTTTCGCATCAATTATTTTCAGTAATTGCTGTAATTCACAAATTGTTGGCTATGGTATTTCCATTATAATAAAGTGAAACATATTTGTATTTTTTATAATGTTTGTGTTGTACATTATTATTGAAGCGTGCGCATTTATGAGATATTAAATTGTGCACTTGAATGATATTGTGAATCTTTTCACATTTGCCCATCTAATGTATAGTTCAACCTAATTTATATGTACTCCAAAAACGACTTTTTTCATTTTAAAAATGTCAATTTTTTATTTATAAAAAATCCTTATACTGCTGTTTTTGATAAGCATTTAATGATATTCGATAATGATTTTAATTTACCAAACAAATGTAAACGAGATTTGCAATAAAAGCCAAGGCAACAAATGTTTATCCCATAAATGAAATCGAGGCTTCCGTAATCTTGAAAAAAATTGGGCTGCACTCGTACCGCCGAAATAACAAGAAAATGTAAATTATCAAGCAATATACGCGGAATTCTGCAGTCTATGAATTTGGATGCATGATAGTCATTAAAAGATTCTTGATTAAATTAATCAATTGATTGTTCATAAATTGTAAACATTATTTCTTTGAATATCCTGACAACTAAACTGTATTATACATGGTGATGTCAGAACCTATCCCAAACTGCAAATAAATGTTATTATTTATTGTGTTAAAAGTGTTTTTTTTATCTATTTTATCCTTGAATTTTCAACGAAGAAGAAATCTATTCAGATAAGCACTCTTAATGCAAGGACCAAGAAAAACAGTTTTTAAAAAATGTAAACTAATTGTTAACTACAAATAAAATGAAAATTCGAATGAACAAATACTTTGTTTCTAACTTTTTTTTACGATATTAAACTTGAAATATTAAAAAAACTTTAATATAAATTTTAAGAAAAAAATAATAATGCTAATATGAAATAAGTGGGTAGAAATAAAACATTCAAATTTTTTTTATAAATACACATGTATTATATATAATATATTAATTAGTAAGCACACATCGCTCTGTAGGCTTAATATTAAAATTTTTTTAGCTCGTTGGCACTTTCCGCAGTAGGATGTGAATATACAATTATATTTTGTGCTCCAGTTAATAATTCATATTCTTCGAAACGGTCTCTCCTATATCGAATCAACTTTTTACACGCAAAAATCTCTTCAAGCTAAATTGGTACGCGTTAGTTATAAATTTTAAGATTTTTTTTATAATATATTTATAATATTAATACAGCTCTCTTTACCGATACGTTTTTTCTTATTTTCTTTTCGCACACATCTTTATAATCTGTGATGATAAAGGCCACAAATGTTTTGTAGAGATGGAAGTATGACTATTTCTAACTACATGGGATCAAACTAACGTGACTTTCTAAATGTTTCTTTTAAATCAGACGATTTTACGCAGTAAAAGTTTTTATAATTCCGCAGGAATATATTTACGCAGTAGTATGTGTATCTAAATATATAAATATTTATAATTATTTTAAAACTAAAAATGTACAAATTTCATTAGAATTTTCACAAGTCTTATTTTTTTTTTTTACAAATTATTAGGTATAAATAATCATATGTCATTTGTCTTGTTAAAATTATATTATAAATAATATTTTTTAAAATTGCACTAAAATTTGCATGAAGAAATGTAACTTCAATGCTTAAGCTAATATAAATTTTTCACTTGATTTATAATTTATACCACGTAAAAACAAAATTTGTAATATTGTAAAAATAACATTCAGACTACAAAAACTTTTACCGAGTATAATTAAAAATTAAGGTGTCTAATCGCACGTAAAACAATCAGACTTTGACTATTAATCGCAATTAAGAAATTTTTCTTATTTAGGCGATCCCTATAAAAGGGAATTAAAATTTCTGCTTACATATTTATGCTTAATTAATACAATGAATTTTTTTTAAATTTCTTGACACTCCTTACTTCGATTTTTTCTCGTAAAAATCAAATACATACTTAATGCAGTTAATATATTTTCGTTACTTATTATCACATCGTTATTTATTCAATCTTGACAGCTTTACTAAAGCTTGCTGAGATGAAAAGTAAATAATTTTGGTGACGTTCAAAATTTTGATGTTCTTATCATATTGCAACAGACTTATATTTTTGCGCGTACGTAAGCAAGATAATTAAAAAATGTTTTGTAAAGGCACGCTAAAATGATTCCAAATGAAACAATGATTAATTATTTAAATAAACCGATAGTGATATACAATTTTATAAAAATTACACATTCAGTTTCGTGTATATAGAGATTTTTTGATAAATCCTTTATTCTAAGTCAGTTCGCCTGAAATCTTTAGTTTATTTATAATACTATACTTTTCTGAATGCACTATACTATTGGCGTAATAAAATATACGTAAAGCTGATAATAAATTCAAGTAATATCTGAATTGCAATTTTTCTGTGACAAAGAATTGTTACGATCCAATTTAAAATACATCTTGTATTTAATTTACAAAAAGAACTTCTTGTTACATGAGATCAAAAGTAAAGATAGTTGATAATGTTTGATTGGCCCTAGAAACTAAGAACCGATACAAAATTTTTATTTGGCAAGAAAATTTATAGGTTCTTTAACGCTTTTCTGGGCCGCAACCTGAATACATTTAGCTTATTTATGTGGCAGTAGAAAAATGTTTCTTTTTTTCTTTTTTCATAAAGAATTTGATATATGTTTGAAATAGAATAATCTTAGGTACATACATATGATATTAAGTTATACTGAAATTAAGGCCAGTCCTTGGTAGCACCTCACTAAATAAAGTGATTGATTAATTTATTTTTATAAACAATTCTTTGTTAGTAAATTCGAAGCTAGACAAAAAAGATGTTTAATTATTGACAAATTCATTGAATTCAAATTTAAGAAATTAACCCATTAAATCAAAATTACTATTTTTCATAAATATTCAACGTTAATGTCAATACAATTTTTTACAAAACTCTGTAATAGCATATTTAAAATCAAAATTTACATAGTTGAATAAGAATCAACGATTAACAATATTTTTTGATAGTCTTGTAATTTGATTAAATATAAAAAAAAAACATTCAGACTGCAGACGTAAGCAGATTAAAAGAAATAAAAAAACATTTTAATTTTAATTTTAATTTTTAGAATACCTCAGTCTAGAATTCACAGTTCTCACTCAAACTTCTGTACTAAATACATCTTTGTCTGATACGTAAGTTTTTCATGCGCGAGGCAAGGATGAAGTTTTATTATAAATCTCAGTGCAAACTATGAATTCCGTTATCAGTCACTCAAAACATAAGCTTTTAATTAAAAAGTAAACAAATTTTAATTCAATTTTAATTTAAAAAGTATAGTGTTTAAAGGGTTAACGCATTTGTATGACAACGTAAACAATTCATCCAGGATGGGATTCTAGTGAAATATTTTCAAGATTAAATCGTCGCTCCAAAAAAGACTAGTATTTTTAATTTCTCGCTTCTAAAATTAATATACTTTACGCGCACTCTAGAAAAAGTATTACATTTTAAAAGATACTGCGAAAACTAGAACATTTCACCACGCTATCTTTGCATAATGGAGAAGTGTAGTACTAATCTTTACGGCAATATAGTTTTCGTGGCAATAAAAAGAAATAGTTTTGTCAAAAATTTGAAATGTTCAAGACTTTGCCGAGAATTTCGAATTTACTAGTCTGGATTAGGAGCGACAAAATGTAATCATCATTTACATTATTAAAATACGTTGCGGAAATCGATTGATTTATCGAATTAATCCTTTTATACAAAATACCACGAATCACTGGACTTTTCTCTATACAGCTTTTTAGATAATTTTCTTTTCATGTTATAATAACTATCTTACATTTAAAGACAGTAAGTGAATGATAAATGGATTCGAGCGTATGTGTATCACAAGTTTGGATCAGTGTAATGTTAATTTAAATATCTGCACTGCTCTATATATCTTTATCTTTTACATACATATATATGCATATGAATGTATATAAAATATTTTACACAATTACGGACTGGAAGTATTTTATTAAAATATTAATGGAAAGACTCAAAATACAGCTCTTAAAAGACAACGCAACAAAAACGCAAATTACACACGAAATTCATGTTTAAGTTTAAATAATAAAATTCTTAAGGGAAAGATACTTTGTCCAGCTAAAATATCTTTTATAAAACATCCACGTTCCACGTATATATGTATAAGTGTAGATGCGTGCATATCCATATGCATGTACATGCATGTATTCACGTGATCGTCTCATCAATTGTTTCGCTATAACAAAGTCACGCTTCCTTTGCTGTCTTAAATAAAACCCTTTTAATAATCTTCTAAATGTTAGATATTTATAATGCTCTGAATTTAAACAGCTGGCGTCGATACTATACTCCGCATAATTAACTATCTAAATACACATTGTCATTCTTGGACAGCGTCAATAAAATAAACAGAATTCATTTGTTAGTATGTTATATATCACGATTATCAAATTGCTAGAAAATAATGTTTTAAACTCGTTCTCAAATTAAAAACAATCCTAAAATCGACAAGAACGAAGAGATCGCAAGCTAAGCTAAAAACGTTATAAAAATTCTCTAATCTAAGCTTGCATTTAAGTTGATGTGACTGTAGGAAATTTCACACTGAATCTGAAAAACGAGTATATTTCTAATTATACTATTTAAAAAAGTATGACTCAATTTAAATTTAACACATTGCTATTCAAATATTTACTAACAAATACCTTCATTTTCTGATTTTTGGTCCATTATAAATGAATTATTTTCGCTTATTATCTTAATAGAAATAGCAAGAAGCAATTTTTCAATAATTTCTGTAATTTCAAAATATTATTTTATAAAATGTACAGCAATATATATTTTATCATATGATATAATGTATATGTGGAACTTTATGTTAATATATTTTAATTACATAGAAAATTGCAAAATTAATAAAAACTTTATCTTGCGATCTTATAATAAGTGAAAAATGCGTTTGGATCAATTAATTAATTTGCTAAAATTAAATTGCATTTTTTCAGATTTACTCTTTATACAGAATTCTATTATTTACGAGTATTTCAAAATTAAAAATTATTATTCCCGAGCTACTGAGATGATTATTAACATAAACTTAAATTATTAATTATGTAAACTGTACAAAGTTTATAATTTTATACAAAAATTATAAAAAATTCAAAAACTTTAACAAGTATGTGATTTCACATAATAATCTTACGCCTCTTAAGTGATTTTTTAAATACTGTAAAATTAGTCGATTAAATGATTAAGCATCATTTTACATAAAATTGAATAAAATAAATTCAATTAATTTCTAATAAGACCACAAATAGTGTGTTATAAAAATTTATAGAGCAAGCCTTCGCGCATATTTACTTTTATCAATATTTATATCTTATGAAAAGCGTCATATGATAAACTTACTAATTCTTATATTTTTGACATCCATTTTCACGCTTAAAATCACTTTCAACGTTTAAATAAATTTTATAACACGTCCACCGGTAAAAATAACTATTTTGATTTTTTACACCGTCTGAAAAAAATCTTCTCATTCGTTTTGTCTATAAACTCGTTTTTCAGATTCAATGATACAAAAAAATTTCCCTCCAATAAACTCAAAAACGCAAAGAAAGCCCTTCGTTAAAGAATCGCCAAGTGACTAATCGTTTTCAGCTGACGAATCCTTCATAAATTCATCCTTGGTAATGTTCTGGTTCATCTGGTCGTTTTCATACTCAACAAAGTCATCAAACAGGCTTGGCCAAGCTTCCGCGTCGTCGTAGGCTCCGAGATCGTCACCAATGCTCTCGGCGAAATTCAGGAACATATTCCAAGTGTCCCTCGGTATGCCTCGGATGTGATGACACTCGAGAAACTTGAGCCACCTTTCCAATAAGGGCGGCTCGCGTATCGAAAACACAAGCCTCCAAAGCACGATGGCCATGTCGGAAGGTAGGATACGTTGGCCTGAACTCACGTCAAGCCCAAAGCGGAATGTAAATCTGTACAGGTCCTTGAATGATTCGCCATTTGTCGTGAGCTCTTGAACGATTTCGGGCAAATGTTGCTGAATACCACGTATACTGTCCACTCTCATGGATTTCAGGCCTTGGACGAACTCTTGCCGCGAAAACTGGCACATCTGCTCCGCATTCAATTTCCATGCGAGTACTAGAACTCTGAACTCGTCTGGCGACAGCTGAAGATCCTCGCAAAGCCGCTCAATCCCGTCCGCTAGTATGATATCTTCGTGAGGATCCTTGGAAGGTAGTAAAAAAATTGGATAAGATGGTGGAAATTCTATTTAATTTTAATCAATTTCTCAGACTTAACTTGCCATAATTCATATTAAATAACTATCAGTAAAACTAAAAGTAATCAATAAATCTTATACGTGTACTTTGCAGGAAGAATATTATGATTATTAATACATAATTTATTAAAATGTTGTTACCTTATACTGTTCGAAGAGGGCAATGATTTTGTTTTCCGAAGGTTCTTTTTGTTGTTTACAATCAGTCGTTGCATTGAGGCCAGAGTTTGTTCCTGATCGCCCTAATGGCTGCAGGCGTGAGTAAAAACCACGAGATAAACGTAAGTTGCCCTGAGCCATAGGTACAGAGCCGCAATTATCTGAACCCACACCATTAAATGTAGACATCGTAGTACTTAGTGATGACTTCTTATTTCCATTGGCGTGAGATTCAATAGTTGTGTGAGGATGGTTTTGGCTTGTATTTTGTGGAAACAAAGAACGTAACTCCATTGTTTCTGCAAATAATTGATTTTAGTTAGATTTTACATAATAATTTTTCTAAATTAAATAAAATGTTTACAAATTAAACAAAATAGGTTTCAAATTCCTAATTTACAGTGACATCATCAAAATTATTCCTAGTTTTATTTATTTCAATTGCTATCAACAGGCTACATTACTACTTCCAATATTAATAATTATAAATAATATATTAAATTAATGCATACCGTCTTTGTGCTCCAAAATAGTTGACTGATTGGTGGTAGTTGGTGGGGGAGGCACCTTAAAACATGAAAAACAGTTTCCCATTGATGCTGTATGTGTGCAATAACAACAGCAACTGTCGCTTGCATCAGTGGTTCAGTCTTAATTTGGCAGTCTTAATCAAAAGCTGTAAAAAATTTATAATAAATAAATAGAATATATTTAGCAAATGAACCAATCCCAAAAAATTGATATTATTATGAGTAAACAAAAAATTTGCAAAGTATCTAGTTACTTAGGTTAGACTTTCATTTGGACATTGAAGATGCAAAGAAACTTGACAGTTAGTTATATAAATATTTCATTTTTAGAAATTTAGTATAATAATATAATTCAAGTCATCAATTGAAAGCAGTTTATCTTTTTAAGAGAAAGAATAAGCTATTTAAAAATCAACATAACAGAATAGGTTATGCCCAATCAAGCATGTTTATAAATCAAATTTTACTCTGAAATTTTGATTATAGTTATGCAAAAAAGTCAATATCATAGTTACATTAAAATAAATTTATATCATAGTAAAAAACCCTCCAAGATATTTTGGAGTACTCGAAACAATCATTGGAATTTTAACATTTAGATTCAAACAAAGAAGTATTCTCAATAATTAACATGAAAAAAAAAGAAAAAACAAAATCTACAATATTAGTTGTACAGCACCGCTCAAGGTTAGAGCAACCAGTCGCACAAAATAGACAACTCTGCGATAACCATCATCGTCCACCACTTTGAAAAAATCCAGAAACCCGAGCCCCAAAGCTTTGTTTAAAAGCAAAAGAAAAAACAATCCTCTGAGTGTCTCCAATACCTTATTGTTATGAAAGATCTTGAGGCTCGTGACGGATCGGTAGCCTCGTTCAAGGCATCCCGGGCGAAGCTTTTGTGCTGGAAACTGCATTAATGTGATTTCCTCCAAGGGTCAGTATTCCGCAAACGATTCCTCCTCCAAGTCCGTCGAGGTAAAGTAAAGAAAAATAATAACAAACGAGCTAAACTCTGTCTCTCTCTCTCTCTCTCTTTCAGCTCTCTTGGTTAGCGCTCTACACCCACGTCGAGACTAGGACGAGTGCAGGTGACAAGAACGCTGCTGCATCCCCGTCGCTCCTTCCATCGGACGGCTGCGACTACCAGTGTCATTTGCTCGCTGAAAAATGCCGCCGCCGCTCGGCCGTTGCTGCAGCTGCTAAGCTGGTTGCGCCGGCCGTAGATAACATGTAGGACCGTGTGCGTGGGAGCTAGACCCGGGGGGGCTTCCTGGAGGAGCCGCGGCCGCGAGGAAGTCTAGGACGACGCGCGCGCGGAGAGCCCCGAATTTTCCCCGACGAGCACGAAAACACACACGCACCACTGCTCGCTCTCTCGGCAAGTATATCGGTGCGTCTAGCTCCCTCTCTCTCTGGCCTCGCGCTCTCCAGCTGTGCGTGCGCTTCTCTGCCTCTCTCTTGCACCTTTGTCGTCAACAGCACTCGAAAAAGTCGCTCTCCGCACGATCGCACTGTCAGAGAGAGTGTGGGAGTGCGCAGGGCTGCCAATTTTAAGCGCGCGAATAATAATGGAGTGTCTGCACGAGAGTCGGTAAGGTAGGGTGGCTAGTTGCCGGTGTAGAGGAGGAGTGGAGACTGCTGACATCAGCGCCGGTCGCGCGCACTATTTTTAAATGGACCCAGCTGGCTAAGTATATAGCAGCGGGTAGAGTAAGCAGACTCTACTTTTATGTAATGTTGACTGATTGCGCTGATAGAGCGGATTTCAGTCAGTTCAGTGTGAAATAGTTCTTTGATGTGCAGAGCGCTTGGGTTAAGAGGGAAAATAGGAACGCACCCAGATGTTTTTTAAATAAATATCTAACGGCTATTATTATTACGAACCACTTTGAGTTTATCGATATTTAGCTCGGAGCTTGAAAGTGGAAAAAACCATTCCTTTTAGGCATATAAAACGTTTGCGTAGAAACGTGCGTTCGGAAAACTGAGCAGTCAGTATTTTTCAAAAATTACGAAAGCAAACAATCTATAGGACTAATCGTGCGGTTCCGTCCAGTCTTAACTAGCGAAAGCCGGTTTATTATACACTTCTCACCTATTTATAACGCCATTTGAATCGCCTTGGCGTTTATTGTTGCTGCCGTGCGAGCTATAGCTCGGGAAATTCATCGAATTAATCTTGACTTAATTATTCATTTTCGCGAAGCTAGTATACACGGAAATTCGTCATTTCGAAAATCCCGTCTCTCTTATTCTACTCGAGGCAGTTACAGCGTTTAGTAGCAGTAGGAGCGCGCACAATGATAACATTATTTTATAATTGCCTGGGGCGTAAAATGAAAAAGCTGCCATAAAGAGGGGAGTGATATATAAAATTGGAAGTTGGCCATAGCTGCCGGGGTGGAGTAGTAAAAAAATTTTCTCGTAAACGAATTTGTATCCCCCAGGAGGCGCGTGCGCCTCTGGAACTCGAAAACTTTTTCCATTCAACTCGCACGAAACAATTTTTATGGAAACTGTTTATTATCACTATTATGGAGATGTGTTTATATACAATGATATGTAAGAGGGGTGGGTTTGGGTTAATTTTATTATTTAAATGTATGCTTGTAGTAGGCGATTCAGTGAGCTCCGATGAGTTTATGATATTGTGTTAATTTCTTAAAATTGTTGGTTAAAAATATAAAGGAATTTTAGACAAGATTAGCCATTGCCTCTCTTTCGCTCTCGTAAAATCAATTTCGTAAATACACATATGTATTTAGACGATTAAGAGAAAAAAAGCTGTTTATTCGTGCAGACGCTAGAAAATGTATGTGATAACCCAGGTGGGCATTCAGAAAAACTGATAATTCTCTTGATAGCATGAAATGTTTCAATTTAAGTGGTTTTTTTATATTAATATATCCCATATCACAAACAGATTTTTCAAATTTATAAATTTAATTCAATTTAAAGGATAATGGGAAAAAGTATATTAATTATTGTATTGTAACAATTTCAAGTATTCGACCGAACTATCCCTTTTTCTAGTCTTCAGCTGAATTATATGATTTCTTAGCGTTCGCATGAGTAATAATCATTATCCTCTCAAACGACAATTTAGCATTAAACTCCAAAAAGAATTTAAAACTGCCTAGAAAAACAAATAATAAGTATATTAAAATGCAGATGGCATTAATCCATGTATCCCCCAACAAAAAACGTTGAAATACAAAAAATCTAAAAAAATTTGATATTATACAAAACAAAGCAGAGTAACTTAACATCCACTAAAAAAACGTTCCAATTTGAAAATCGTTCCTTTCCTTCCTACATTAAACAACAAACAACAATTTAGCTATCCACTAGCACCTACTAAGCAAAACCCAAAACTCCAATCCTCGTCAAAGTATCCAACCCACACCTGAGCTCCCCAACCCCCTACACCCATCCACAACCCACGTACAGCTCAGCCAACAGCTCTCTCAACAGCGCAGGTCCTCCAGAAAGCCAGTAGCGCCCGCATATCCAAACCCTTAGCTATACGCTCTCCCCCTTTTTACCATGCCCCTTCCCCCATAATTCAGGCGCCGAGGGAGCGCGGCAATAAGCACAGAATTACCCGCAGCGAGAGAGACAGCC